>PVKM010005801.1:0-46587 GCA_004027735.1 Carollia perspicillata | reverse complement strand
GATATAATCCTAGCAGTGCAATTGCTGGGTCAAAAGGCAGTTCCATTTTTAGTCTTCTTTAAGTACGTTGCAACTAAGCTGAACCAGGAGAAAGCCACATGTCAAAGGAGCTGTACTGTTGACATGTGGGTGTCTAACAGCAAAGTGAGTGTGTGACGAACCTGACCATGACATAATTAAAAGTTATTAATTATTTTTTCATATTCAAGGAAATTGGGTGTTGTTGTCAACACAGCTCATGCCTTGATAAATCCTAGTGAGAAATATATCAAGCTTTTCAACTCAAGGTATTGTGGGGATTCTTACATTATTTTTCATGGAAAGATATAAAAATTAATTGGTTTTTAAATCCTTATGGAAGTCAGTTAAACATGAGGATAAAAGCCTCCTCTTTTTATGCACATTCTATCCCTATTTATCTATCTTGTTACAGCTCTTCATTTGTGTTGGGAAGTCTTGCTGTACAAATTTCTCATCCTGTTACCGAGTGCAGATTCATAAAATGCCTATAATTACATATTCAAAAGTCACGGTTGTCTTATTGTACTTTTCATGTACTGAGTGCTTCTAGTTCCAGACATGCTTGCTCTCTCTACACACACACACACACACACACACACACACACACTCTCTCTCTCTCTCTCTCTCCATATATTCTCTCTCTATATATATTCTCACTATATATAAATATATATATTCTCTCTGTGTATATACACATATATACATATATTTATCAATATTTAATACATGTTTAAAGGTAATGCATTCTCTCATACTTTCTCCCTTAAAACTACTTTATTTGAAAGCAAAAATGTTAATATTTACCTATATATTTTCATTTTAATGGTAAATTTCAAAAACCCCTCTTGGTTACTTGAATCTGTTTGAGTATTTTGTATTACATATCATTGGACTTCATTGTATTATAGGGTGTTTTCTCTATGTAAATGATTTGATGGCTTACAATTTTCTTTTATAAGAGTCTACAGTCAAGCTTTCTTTCACCCACGTATAATTGGAACTGGCATCCAGAGTTCTAACTCTTAATGTGATTTCTTACATTATTTTTCACCCTTTTAAATTTCTTCAATGATTCAAATCCTTTGGCATTTGAAATGTGTTTTGTTAACTGGAATTATATAAACAGCTCATTTAACTTGACCTTCAAATGTTCCTTCCTTTCTCATTCCTTTGGTGTGAATGTAGCACAGACGGTTAGTATCTGCTCTGGCTGTGAAGTGGCATTCACCTTTCCCCAGCTCTTCCCCTTCATGACGCCAGTCCTGCTTCGTCCATGCTGACAAGCCATTATTAGTCTTTGTTTCCTTTACGCTGTATATTGGAAAAACAATCATTGAAAGGAATTGTAGAAGTGGAAACCATTATCTTTGCACTATTGTGGCAACACAGCTTTTCGGCTTGCTGAGAATATCCATTAGTTTTGTTCTCTTATCTAAAAATGATTTCTTCTTCGCTTTGTATTGTTCCAGGAGTTGAATATTCCACCAAAGTCTGTCACATTAAAGATGGATACCTTTATTTCTACAATAGCCGAGGTATTTTTCTTATTGCCCTTTGTTCTATGCTTAAAGGCATTCTTGGTTCATTTCAATTCCAGTTGTATTAGCTGTAATTTGGGTGCTTTTAAAAAGCCCATTTGACTTGCAAGAGCTTTTTTCATCTTTTTTTCTTTCAGTATCGGTCTGACCTCAGTCTACTGAGACAAATTCATCCTGAGATACATTTATGTACACTGTGCATGTATACAGATGGGCCAGGGACACTTAGCTAGGTACTTTACTTCAATTACAGCTAAGAAAATTTGCCTTTGAAGTTTTGATTATATCAGGCCTTAGAAGTGGGCCAAATTTTTCTCAGTAAAATTATCCTTTCAAATTTTATCTGAGAGTGTCAAATTCACTCTATTTCTTAAATGTTTTACCTTGTGAAAGTAAATGAAGACCACCCAAAAAGAAAAAGCAAAGTCTCATTATTTAGAGTTTGCAAGTGAGCCAACCATGATCACTTGGGTTTGGCCAACGCAAAGACAGGTAGGCAGCGGGGAGAGCAGCTTTCCAGTGATGAACAGAGCAGCCTTTAGGTTTGTTCTGATTGACGAATATTGGCTTTGGGGAGGTACATGTAGGTGATCTAGAAGAAAGGCCTTCTATGTGATTGTTTGAGGAGCATATTTGGCTTTCTCTGGTTGGTCCTCAGTTAAGAGCTAGGCAAAAACACGGAAAACTGTCAATAATTGAATGACCAACTCCTGACTATTTTGGGCCTGTTGCTACAGAGATTTTGTGTTGGCTTCTTGAGCTTAAATTTGATGAAGTAGTGGGTTAGTGTTTTATTGTCATATATGGTCTTGCCATATCTATTCTCTCAAACTCTGGAATATACCTTCTCTGATAATGGATTTAAAAAAAATCTCAAAGCCCAGCAATAACAATGCTTTGTACTCTGGGAAAAAATTACTGGGAACTATTCATATCTAACAATTGGGTTATAATCTATTTATTTATTTTTACCATAATGAGTCAGTGAAAAAATAAAAATAATTTCCTAATCGGCAATGTACATTTTATAATGGCTCCTGTGAAAAGGTTTCTCTCATTTCGATCATGGCTTTGTAGTCTACATGACCTTAAAAACGTCAATCTCTCCAAAGTGTATTTCATTAACCAGATTAGAGAACATATAACCATGTTATTTATGAGCTTTCAGTCTTTAAAATTGTTAGGTGATTGTAATGTCATAGAAATTGAAGAAAAATATCCAGGAGAAAATACACAACTAAAATCATCAATGTTCTTAACAGTATAGAATTTTCAGAGAAGTTGATGAAGCTAACAATCAGACAGGTAATTTTGCTGTGTGTGTTATTATATGTGTGCATTATATATACACACATTACATGTTATATATTTAATATGTGTATATACATTGTATATGTAATATTATATGTAATATTATATGCAAATGTGTGTAGTGCATTGCTGTGTGTATATTATAGATACATGTATATACATATACATATTATATATATATACATATATAAATGAACAGGATATGGAAGAGTATGTCCATGGACTATGAGATGTTGGGTGAGCAGGCAGGTCCTGAGAAAAATTGGCTTTTATCAATCACTTACTATGCAGATAGAATGCCATTCATTCTGTGAAGAAAAGGTGCCCAAGTTTCAGAGGTTGTATGTGAGAAATGGAGGCATGATTACCAAAGAGAAACCAAAGACACTCGCTGCTATACATTACTTTGTATTTATTTTTTATCCTGCTCATGTTTACTGCCTTCAAGTTGATGTGAAGGTGTATTCAAAATCATCATCTAAAACCTTCTCCAGCTTCCTTCATTTTAGCTTACATGTGTCTATGGATTAATGTGTTTCTGAGGGTTGACTGAACTCCTTGTCTGCTCTGAACTTCTTATCACCATCCTCTCCATTATATAAGCAATTACATTACACTATTACAAAATAGCAGAAAGTATCAATAAATGTTTAATTAAAATGATAACCATTGAACTTATCATTTCTTGATTATTCTTTGTATATTTACATGTGAAGAAAATGTCAAATAGCCCTGGCTGGTGTGGCTTAGTGGATTGAGTGCTGGCCTGTGAACCAAAGGGTCACTGGTTCGATTCCTAGTCAGGGCATATGCCTGGGTTGTATGTCAAGTCCCCAGTAGGGGGCCCGTGAGAGGCAAACGCACTTAGATGTTTCTTTCCCTGTCTTTCTTCTTCCCTTCTCCTCTCTAAAAATAAATAAATAAAATCTTTTTAAAAAACAAAAATGTCAAATAATTAGTTCATGTTTCACAATGGGTAAGTTGTTATAAAAGATTATGTTTTCTACTGGAAACAATGTATTCTTGACAGAGTATTAAACTTGGCATAAATTATGCATATCATGTAGATTTTTAACTGAAATTGGAGCAAAAGCATAGATTTATTCTGTATTTTTGGGTAATAATATATAATTTCAGGTGTGTATATGTAATATATATGTGTGTATATATACATATGTATGTGTATATATGTGTATATGTACACATTTCCTATTAGCAAAATGACTTTACTGATTATATAATAATAAATATTAAGAAATAAATAGTGGAAGATAAGTTGTGCTATAGAGACAAATTTTCAGTCACTATGGTTTCCAAATCTCAAAAAAAATATGAGTGAATCTTGGCCATAGCGGCCATTGTTATGTTTTCCATTGTGTTCGATTACAATGCTAGGCAGGGAAAAAAAAGACATTCTTTTTTGTTGACTGAGATGTCCTGCAGATATAAAATATAGGTGCCAAACTTAAGACCTTTTAGAGCAAAAAGAGTTCCAAAGTGAATACTCCATGGGTGTATAGCCCATTGTACTAAGCATAAGGATCTAACATTCATGCTATTTTTGCACTTGGATTGGATTATTGATGAAAACAGGGAACCAAAGGCGGGGAAAAAGAGGACAGCAGTGGAGTGAGAAAGATGGCCAAAAAAATGAACAAAATAACAGAAAGAGGCTTGACTCTGAAAAGTCCGTAGCCACAGAATGAGTTAGATTCACGCAGTGATACTTAATTTGGATCCTTTCTCTTTGTTCTCAGTTCCTTTCTGGTTCAGTGGATCCGATAAAAATCTTCTTCACTTCTTTTATGTTCTTCCATGGATTGATAACACTAGTTGGCAGAGCAAGACCTGAACAATGGGCATAATTGTTACTGCTTTCTATTTAAGTGGGAGTAATTCTCACCTTGAGCACAGAACATATGCCTTTATTACAACCTATGAAACATATGGTGAGATTAATTATACATGCTTTGGACTCTTAGAAATGAGAAATTTAATCTCTATGTGTATATTTGATCGTCTCCAATTTTTATGTTAAGTGTAAAAACTGAGAGCTTACAATCAGACCAGATTAAACTGGGCAGTTTGCAAAAACTTAGACAAACTGAACATGAATTACTTGGGTTAACATTTCAGTGTGGATTTCTTTATTACTCACTAATTAATCTTCTTGGCTATACTGCCTTCTTTACGCACTACTGCACAAATTCCAAAGAAACATGGTCCCTGAGTTCTTTGAGTGAATACAAACTGATAAGCACTGGGGCCAATAATATCTGATAGGCCCCTTCTGGAGTGCCCTTTCTATTCCTTATTGACTTTCATATATGTGATAAAATGTTATGTCCTCAAAGAGGAAATTACACTCTTTCACACTATCTGCTAGCTCCCTACCTCCACTCATTCATTATTCATTCATTAAATCAGTCAGTTTCATTTATTGAGTACTTTTTATGTGCTGGGCTCTAGTTTAGATACTTGAGAACATCAGTGAACAAAACAAAGATAACTTACTTGCCTTTATGGAGCTTATGCTCCAGGTTGGGATGTACAAGGCCATAAACATATGATATGATTATAGAGACTGTCAGGAAGTGAAATATACAATGAAAAAGGTGGAGCAAGGGGAGTGAGTGAGGACATGGGGTGCATGTCATTTCATTTAATAGTTCCACTCTCACAGGCTTCAGTGAGATTGTGTGACTATAGAAAAAACAAGTAAAAAAAAAGCCAGAAAATAGAATTGGTAGGACAGAAAAGGCAGAGAGAACATAGTGAAAACTCAAAGATGGAAGCATGACTGCCATGTCACAGGAATAGTAAAAAAGCCTGTTGGAATAGGTCAGGAATTCAGGTCAAAAAAATGGTGGTACATCCACTCAATGGAATACTGCACAGAAGATAGAAGGAAGGAGCTCCTACCCTTCACAACAGCATGGATGGAACTGGAGAGGATCATGCTAAGTGAAATGAGCCAGCCACTGAAAGATCACACCATATGATCTCACCTATAACAGGAACCTAATGAACAAAACAAACAAGCAAAATAGAACCGGAGGCATGGGAACAAGGAACAAAATGACAGAGACCAGAGGGAAGAGGGAAGTGAGATAAGGGAGGAAAAAAGGGGAAGGTCTAGTTAAAGAACAAATATAAAGGACCCATGGACATGGACAACAGGGTGGGGATTGACTGTGGGAGCTGGGTGGGGGAGGTGGCAGTTTGGGTAGAGGAGAGCAACAGGGGGGAAATTGAGGCAACTGTAATAGAACAACAGAAAAATAAATAAAATAAATCATATCAAATAAAATAAAATAACATTTTTACAGAATTAGAAAAAAGGAGAAAAAGAAAGAAAGAACCATGAAGTGAAAGGAAGCAGCCCATGGACACCCTTGTAGGTTGTTGTCCAGACTTTGGTTTTGCTCTGAAAGAGATGGGAGACCATTCAAGAGTTTTGAACACAGATGGTCACACTCTGACTTAGACTTTTGAAGGCTTGTTCTGTCTGCTGTTTGAGAATCCATTCTAATGAGACAAGGGAGATGCAAGAGAACTTATTAAAGGGCCATGAACTCTAGAAGAGACATGAGATTCAGACCAGGGTATCAGTATTTAATGTGGTGAGAAGTGGTAAGATTCTGAAATTATTTTAAAATAGAGTTAGGAGGATTTTCTGACAAACAGGATATGAAGTGTGAGCGAAAGAGTGGAAGCAAAGGATCGCTGATAGTTCTACTTCTCAGTAACTGTCAACAGCTACCCTACATCATTCTACCTGGACGTTGTTACAGGAATGCTGAAAAGCCCACTACCTGCTCTCCCTGCTTCCGTCCAAAGATGCTACATATTATTTTTACTACAGCATCAAAACATACCTTTTCAGACATAAATTATGAAAACTGCATCAAATCATTTTATACTTAGAAAAAGTTACAACATCCTTCACATGAAGTTTCTGGTATGAAAGGGCAAATATGATCTATTTGCCTATCTCTCTAACCTTTTACCTAATCTTTCTAATGCTTCAGTCACCAGTTCTTACTATTTCTAGGACTTACTCTTTCTAGGACAGCAAAAGCTAGTGGATTCATTAGCATCAGAGAGACGTTTTTTCCCCTCAAAATTTTCCATGGCCTATTTCTTCACAAGCTTATTATTTCCTATGCCACTTCTTCCTCTGGACCTGTGAAATTAATTCCCCCAAACTCTTGTTCTTCTCTTCCTGTCGTACCCAAGACTTTCCTGATTTAATGGGGTCAATTTTGGGTTAATGGATCATGAGTAGAAGTGGTAAGTGCCGCTTCCCAAAACACTCCCATGTGGGTTCTTCAGCATTTACACTCTCTGGCCAGTGGGAACGCGCGCAGCCCATGGTGACTCTGCAGGATGCGTTGAAGACGAGACAGCCTCAGGCAGCCTTGATCTCTGAATAACATGGAGGAGTGCACCCCACATAACCTCTTACCTGCACAGTACTGTTATGTAAGAAATGAAATTTTATTGTGTTTAAGAAATTATACTTCTTAGGGTCTCCATTATCAGCTTGGGGATATATTTGCTGCAATTGCCTACCAATGTAATGTACAATTCAAAATAGAATTTATTTCATTATATTACTATTTAGTATCTGAGTTTTTTTTTCTACTGTTTAAGTATGTTAGACTTTGCATTCCCCCTAGAAATGTAAGCTTCACAAATGCATAGATTGAAACATGCTGGATGGGATATTAAATTCCATGTGTCTACAATAATGATCAACACATTAAATAAAATCTGAGCTATCATTATTGGAAATGCCTATTCTTCAACTTCTTTTTACAAAATTGAAAATGAACATATCAGCTTAAGCATTTTTACTAATATTTCACTAAGAAGTATATTTTAGGATAACAACATAGCCTCAATTGACAAGGAAGAGTTCTTTACAGAAGATAAATATAAAGGAAATGATAGTATCAGGAAGTCTTGATTATGTAATCTTAGGGAAAAAAATTCAGGCAAAGACTGTCAATTTTTGCCAAACCATTAAAGGAAATGTTGAGTGGAAACTTATCAATATGTGTAATGATATCAGAGTATCAATGACAAGTTATTTGCTGACAAGAAGGGGGTGTGTAACTTTATAATGAAAATATCAATCTATAAATACTTTGACCCTATGTGTAAAATTATCTTTATTTGTCTTTCGATGTAATGAATTGTGAGAAATTTAAAATAGCCTATGAACTTTTCTTGCCAAACTACTTACTCTGATTCTAATGAAGACTTCAGATGTAACTTTATATGAAATATATTGGATAAATTAACTAAATAGATGCCATCAGAAATAATCAGATAATTTCAGAAAAAAATTACAAATCAAGAAGTTAGGGCATATCATAGCACAACTTTCTAGTCTCTTCAGTAAGTCAAAACCATTTAAAAAAAGAATATGTAACTATTCTAGACAAAAAGATATTTAGGATAGTGTTTTCACTTGTGTCAATGGGACCTAGGATTCAGACTTTTTGTTAACATACAGTTGACATTCAATATAATATTAGTTTTAGGTGTACAACATAGTGATTCAACATTTATATACCTATAATGTGATTACCACAATAAGTGTAGTTTCATTTTTTGCTTGTATCTATCCAGTTTTCTCATCTGTCACTGTACAAGGTGACAATATTATTGATTATATTTTCTGTGCTGAACATTACATCAGTTATAACTAAAAGTTTGTATCTCATTTCCCTCATCTTTTTTACACCTGTTCCCTCTACCCCACCCCTCTGGAAACCATTAATTTCTTTTCTGTATCTATAAGTCTGTTTTTGTTTCTTCAGTTTTTTTGTTGTTGTTTTTTAGATTCTACTTGTAAGTGAAATCATATACTGTTTGTCTTTCTCTGTCCTACTAATTTTCTCTGTCTTACTAATTTTATTTAGCTTAACATCCTCTGGGTCCATGCATGTTGTCGCATATGGCAAGGGTGGTTTTCTTTTTCATTGCTGAGGAGTACTAATACATCATCTTTTTTTGTCCACTCAGCTATCAATGGATACCATGATTCTGAGGTTGCTTTCCTATCTTGATTATTGTAAATAATCGTGCGATGGACATAGGGGCACATATATCTTTTTAAATTAGTGCTTTTATTTTGGGGAGGGATAAATACCCAAAAGTGAAATAGCAGGGTAGTATTTTTGATTTTAGGGGGAACCTCTATACTGTTTCCAAGCCCACCAGCAGTGCATGAGGGTTCTCCTTTGTTCATATCCTTGCCGGTACTTTTTGGCTGTTGGCCTTTTTATAATAACCATTCTGACAGGTGTGAGGCAATATCTTATTGTAGTTTTGATTTGCATTTCTCTGAAGATTAGTGATGTTGAGCATCTTTTCATGTGCCTGTGGCCATCCGTATGTCTTATTTGGAGAAGTGTCTGATCAGCTCCTTTGGCTATTTTTCATTCAGATTGTGTTTTTAATGTTGGGTTGAATGAGTTATTTGTGTATTTTGTATATTTACCCATTATCATACATATTGTTTGCAAATATCTTCTCTCATTTCATAGGTTGTTTTTTCATTTTGTTGGTGGTTTTCTTCACTGTGCAAAAGGTTTTTAGTTTGATTTAGTACCATTGTTTATTTTTGCTTTTGTTACCCCTTACTGGGAAAATGTATACAAAAAGTATTGCTAAGACAAAACAGTATACTGCCTATTTTTTTCCAGGAATTTTATGATTTAGGGTCTTACATTTAAGTCTCCTTCCTCCAGTTCTGACTAACAAGATGACTTTTTTAAATTTGTTTTTATTTTTTGTGACAATGTCTGGGCTAAGGCCAAGTTGAAAGTAACTCTTACAAAATCCCAGTAAATAAGAGCGAGGTAGACCTACACCTAGTCTTCTGGAGCTTATAGATGTTACTGTAGCAGATACCTTGAAATCTGTCATTATAATTCACACTAGAGTTTAGAAATTATTTTATATTAACATTAACCTCTTCCTCCAACAAGATAAATGTCCGTTAGAAAATAATGTTTTCTGTAGGCTGCTCTTGTTTCCAGCCAAGAAGCTTTATACAATATTTACATTCGACCCCATTCTTGTAATTACCCCTTTCTTTGAAGCCATTGGGGTACTGGGAAAATGATTCCTTCATTTGGAATTTGTCTTCCAGCACAGTCGCAAATGGTTACCACTGAATGGACTGTATTCTCTCTCCTGTACCAGTAGCACATTTAGATCTGAGAAGGTAAAGCCTACAAAATTTAAATGCTATACCAAATAAACGGAACCCTCAACTTAGAAATTCTTTATTGTATTTACTAATGGAGGTTTTCATAGCCCAGATAAGTGGAAGTAGGGAAAAACAGAGCTTCACTTAGCATTTGATTTAACCCTTATTTTCTCATTTTCCTCTCTTCCCTCTACCAGATCTCAACAGTTTAAAATGAGCAGCAGAAAGCAGCTGAATTGACTTTTTCTGTCTAATTGGCTTTTATCATCCCTTTGTTTAGTTGAGAGTCATAAAAAACTGGTAACTACAAGTAGGTGAACCAGAGTACAGTTGTTTTGTACAAAGTATAATTTAACACTGGAGAATGGAGATTTCCTTATTTAACTTAAATGAACGCACAACATTTAAAATAGTTTACAGTGTGGTATAGTTCACTGATCAATAATACTGACGCTTCCCACGTATTTGGAGTCATTTTGAGGATTATGGACGAAGACAGTTACTCTCATAGTGGTAATACCTACATTCATGTTTGTCTCTGGACTGGTTTCTGGTGCCATGCACAAGGCCGTGTGTAAGTCACTGGGGATAACTTAGTGTACAGCGCAGATAAGATTCCAGCTCAGATGGAGTCAGCTACATTTAGAGAACACTTAAAACACATGCCTGACCTTGATCTGAATGCCTTAGAGGTGTTAACTCATGCCATTCTCAGCTCAACCCGATGGTGTGGGTATGAATATTAGACTGGTTTTACAGATGATGAAATGAAGGCAGCAAATGGTGTCATGTTGTCTCCTGGAGCTACAGACGCAATGAAGACAGATTCAAACCCTGGAGGAGTGGGTAGTCTGTGTTCTTTACTATGCCACGCTCCCCATCGGCGGGAGAGAGATGCAGTGTGAATGCTCTAGTGCGGGGATGACTATTAATAAGAAAACGAGTGAAGAAGAAAATAGATGCTTGAAAGGAAAATCCTGATTCCAATCGTTTACAACATTACCAACTTTGCAAATCATTAGTACTAGCAAAAGTAGTGACCACGTGGGTGGAAAAATGTTTACATGTTATAGCATACAACAGAAGGATGAATCAGGTGCCCTCAGGGCACTTCCTGTAGTTTGATGAGGTGGTTCTCTGCAGCCCCTTAAAAGGGGAAGTTCTGGCTACCTAGAAATGATTATATTTTACCTCTCCTTCTGTTGTTTATCATGTAACATTGCCAGTTTCTCAGAATGTGTAAAGTTTTTCTGTAAAAAAAAATCAATGATAATTTGACTTCACCTTCATCTCATCTCAGGAACCCTAAGAGGACTGGGTTATAAACATGTTGGGGAAAAAAATGCTTTCTTGGAAATATGTGAAAAACTGTAAAGCAAAATTCTAGGTACCTTGAGACATATGTTTTGTACTCAATTTGTGTTAGAAAAAATAGGCTAAGCAGTACTGTGGTAACACCTAACTCCCAAATGCCAGTGTCTTAACAAAGCACAAATGTTGTGCTTCTCATATTTCCTCAGGGACCCAGGCTGATCGAGGCTCCGATATTATGAAACCACACCGTATGAAACAGAATTTACTGAGTCACCTCAGCAACAGGGAAGACCTCAAGCTCTTTTATATTATTTGTCTTGGAAGTAACATGTGACTCCCATCTACATGCCATTGGCTAAATCTAGGTGTATGGCCCCCTCAAAAGGACTGAGAAACTGGGACGTGAAATGACAGATTTGGTGAGGACCACTGTCTCTGCCACCGTACACACTTCTGGTCTCCAAAGTATTCCTTTTATCCTTTCTTTCTACACTTACCACTATTTCATCCCTCTCCAAAGGAATCCAGTCAACCCAAAGTCAATCCACCCAACATGCTGGGCTCAAAACCTAGAATCTCTGGGTGTTGTATACTGTTTTTCACATCAAGCTGCGAAGTGGTGCTCTAGGTTGGAGGCTAATGGATTCTAAAGCCAAGTTATCTTCCCACGACAGTGCAGTAGGCACTACGGAGTGGTAATCCAAGGAAAAGACCCACAGCAAACATGACCATGTGGGAAGAAGAAGGAGTGCTGCAGGGCAGTCCCTGGTGTGTATTTCCCTGTGGGATAGACATGGTAAGAATCCTTACGCTGAGGGTGATATATGTTCCTTAAAGAGGGCCTAGTCTTGCTCACTCAAGTACTTTTCTCATAGATCTCTGAGTCCACTGCAGGGATATTGTTTTGTTTCTCGGGCCCCATCTAAAATGAGCAGTGAGAAAAATGAGCTGAGTGGTGAGCAGTATTTTCAGCTCACTGCCTGTTGTATGAAGGTTCAGTTTGAGCAGCTACACGACCTTTTAGTCCAGACTTGTATTTTATTTGGCAGATCAGTTATTTCAAATATATAATAGATTTCTTGTATTTATGATTCCAGTTCATTCCAACTGCAAATAGCAGTGCTACAGTGTTTTCCTAACTGTAACTCTCCGATCAGCTCCATTCTTCTGCATTTACAGCTGTCTCTCTTGATACAAACAGAGTTACCGTGCGAGTGTCAGGCTTTCTCTTAATCATCTTGTGCCCTGAGCTAAACATTTCAAAAACAGGCACAACTAATCTATAATAATGGAAAATCGGGACAGTGGCTACTTGAGTGGGTAGGAGACAGAGAATATGAGGAGAATTTCTCAGGTGCAGGAAACATTTTATGTGTTGCTTCTGTTATAGAAGTCTGTTCACTCTGTGAGAATTTGTCAAGCTGTATTTGATTTGTGCATTTATATATGATATGCATAAATAAAAAATGACTTTGATTGTTACTAAAAATAGTTAATCTTTCTCTCTTGAAGGACTAGCTAATTTACACCAATACTCAAACTTAAAACAACTAGAAGATTCAGTTCTAACCACACTGGGAAGGGTGTGGTCTTCCTTCTTGCTTCTTGACAGTTTTGAGAATGGCTAGGTGAGGAGCTGGGAATGGACATATGCTTTTATTGCTCTTGTGTAAATACTTGGGAATGGAATCTGTAGGGCCGATTGTTGTATGTTTAACTTTTTAAGAAACTTTCCAACTGTTTTTGAAGTGACTATACACTTTTGCATTCCCAAAATAGTGTATGAGAGTTCTAGGTGGTCCCCAGTCATGTCAACACTATGATTACCCATCTTCTTAATTTTAGCAGTTTTGATTGGGGGTAGTGGTATCTCATTATGGCTTTAATTTGCATTTCCTTGATAGCAGACAATATTGAGCTCCTTTTCATGTAGTTATTTCACATCCACATATCTTTTTGGTGAAATGTCTGTTCAAAATTTTGGCTTATTCTTTTTCTTATTGAGTTTTGTGAGTTCTTTATATATTCTGGGTATAGAATCTTTATCAGACTTCATTTCTAAATATTTTTGTTCTATGAGCCCTACTATTTATACAGTGAAATTTGTAGTTGCCCCAGAAGAAGACCACTTGTTATATGTACTATAAGAACAGTACAAAAAAACCATAGAAACAAAATAATATAAGTCATTTGGTGATAGGAAGGCCATATAGAATACTGTTAAGGAATGCACGCAACATCCTTGAAAGCTGCCTTGGAAGACTTCACAGACAAGTGATGCCAGAGTCAGGCCTTATTGCATGAGTAAAATTGTTGGATAAACTTAAAGCCCCCATTCATTCAATTGCATTACTATTTTCTTAATGCCCAAGGACTCTTTCCAGGGGGCAGGACAAAAATCCTGAACTCTTTTTTTTTTAAAGATTTTATTTATTTATCTTTAGAGGGGAAGGGAAGGAGAGAGGGAGAGAAATATCAATGTATGGTTGCCTCTCATGGGTCCCCTGCTGGGAACTGGCCTGCAACCCAGGCATGTGCCCTGACTGGGAATGAACCGCTGTTGTTTGGTTCACAGGCCCGTGCTCAGTCCACTGAGCTACACCAGCCAGGGCTGAACTCTGCTTTTTTTGATGTTCAAAGCTTTTACTGTATGTCCAAAGGACTGAGTCAACCCAGACTGAGGAACTTCTCGAGAAGACAGTGTAGGTCTCCAAGTGCCCTCTCGTCTTAAGAAAGGACGATGGGGACAGAGACTGAGCAGACAACTGAAGAAGAGTCCTGGCTGTGGCACCATTTGCAACTGATGGTACATCCTCTCTATACTCGCTATGCCTTGGGGCCAGGTATTGGCAAGTGTTTTCTGTAAAAGCACCTGTTGAGGGCTTGATGGTTGTATACAATCTGGTCACATATTTTTCTTCATTTACTTTGATTGTTTTTAACCTTTTAAAAATGTAAAATCCATTCTTAGATAATGAGCCATGTAACAATAAGCCTGAGACCACTTTGCGAACAGGCTTCCATTTACCAGTTCTACTTTTTACTGTCTATGTTGAATCTGACCTATAATGTCACCAAGAAGTGCAATATGGGGACCATGACACGTTTGGCAAAGAGCACAAGCAAGTGAACTTAATCCTAAAAAATGATTACTTTCTCTCATAGAAAAGGGTCTTACACAGAACTGGGGCGGGGGATAACTGATTTCCTGAGGCGCCGCAGCAAGTTTCTTTAGCAGTGATGGTGTTATGGCTGGCCTCAGAATTTCCAAGAGCAAAACCATAGGCCTACTTAAAGGGTAACCAAACGTATTGCTGAAAGAAACCAGAAGTGTAGGCCTGTCCAGCACTCAGCAGTGACGGAGAAACAGACCCGAGTTCTTGCTCTTCCCCAGCAAGTACAAGCAACAAGCATCAAGGAGGACTGATTCAATGGACCATTTTAAGTGGTTACAACAGTCCTGGGAATACTTGAATACAAGAATTCTGGAAAATGCTAGATTTCCTGCCATGTTTTCCTTGGCATTGCTCGGGCTAGTTACATCACTTACACATAGATGTATGAGAGGTTCTGTGGCAAGAGATTCTTGTGAGGTTTTAAATGCAAGCTCTGCCATGTAATAATCACATGACCATGGGAAAATTATAAAACTTCTCTCTGCCCTAGGCTGTGCACATGTGCAATAACAACAACAACAACAACAACAACAACAACAACAATTACATCTGTCTTATAGGTTTATTGTAAGGCCTAAGTAAGATAATACATGTGAAGTGCTTAGAAATTGTCACATTGTAGCTCTTAGTAAAATTTAGACATTTCTGTAAGAAAAAAACACTAAAATATATTTTTTCAATAAAAACCCTAAAACACTAACATATATTATATCCACATATATATACATACTGTGTGTGTATATATATGTGTGTGTGTACACACACACACACACACGCACACAAATGCCAAGACAACACTGGATTTCTTCGGTTGGTAGATATTACAATTTCTTACTTTTACTGTGATCTCTTGAAACCTCTTACATGGGGCACATATACAGAGTAGGTAACAATATTTTTAAGAACATACATTATTATGATGAGAGTCTGTTTAAACTAGTTAAACAATTCTTTTTTGATTTTTAAAGTTGAATTTATTGGGGTGACATCGCCTAATGACATTGTACAGGGTTCAAGTGTGCAATTCTGTGACACATCATCTGTGCACAGTATTGTGGGTTCACCGACCCGACTCAAGCCTCCTTCCATCCCCACTTACTCCCCGTTCACCTTCTTCTACCCGCCCCCTTCCCTCTGCTAATCATCACGCTGTTGTCTGTGTCCACGAGGGTTTTTTTCTTTGTTTAATTCCTTCACATTTTTCACCCAGCCTGTAACTCTCACCCCCTCTGGTAGCAGTCTGTTCTCTGTGTCTATTTTGTTAGCTAATTTTATTCATTAGGTTCCACATGTAAGTGAAATTAAATATATTTCTGAGAGTGGAAATTTTGTGGCATGGTTGGCGGTAACAGCTTTAAGATTGGATTATATAGGTAAAGCTATTGGAAAGTATTAACCTCAGCATATCAGATTTCATCATGATGCAAGGAGGAGTCTCAAAAGCTCACACCCCTACATAAAGGGAAAATTTAGCTCCTATTAGTGCAAACTAGAAAATACTTTCTGACACATGGCCCCTAAAGCTCATTAATCAGTAAAGTGAGTTTGGGCACTAATTTATTAAACAATCGAAGTATCATTTCCAAACTGCAGTCTTCTCAGAATTTCAGCAATCCATACTTTCCCGTCAAGTTCAATGTTTGGAGCTGATGCTCCTGTTAATGCTGTTCTGCACCACTCCAGTTGATTTGAAACAGAAGCAGCAGCCCTGTCTGATGGAAGGCCACTTAATGATTAATTAGTGCCTCTCTTTTGCAGCACATTAGGAGGGTGTTTTTGGTGGAGTCATGATTAACTTTCCAACTGCAAATGTTGAAACAGTTACCTTATAGCAATGCAGTGTTGTCAAATGTGTTTAGTTAGGTATCATTATGTTTGGTAATTTAATTGCATTGCTAGAAACTCTTTGCTTCCTATTATCCTTTAAAGAACATCATTATGGAAATCCTGTAAGCTTATGGAAAAATACAGATGTAAACACATTCAACATGAATGTATCAGTGTACCAGTGTTACTTACATGCATATGTATGTATATATTCATGCAATTTTCTGGCTTTTGCTAGAGATCCGCTTATGAAATTGACTTGAAGAAATGCAAGACATAGGCATATATATCTTAATATTTTTGTGACAACAATATTCCAAGAGTATAGACACATTAAAATTATCAGGGGAGCTTTTAAAATCTTGCAAACAAAGTAGCTGAGCCAGCTAAAAACAGGACTGGTTTTAACTATAAATGATAAAGACCTTTCTTCATTCTTTCTTTAAATTATTTCCTGTAGTATATTCTCCAATGTTTGGGTTGCTGCAGACAGAAATTCTAATAACCCATATGATATTGAAAAGCTGACATTGTGAAAATATATTACAATGAATATGGCTTCAGGGAATAGGTCAGTCAGAGGTTAGCTCATATGTATAGACTGTAAAAAACATATGGCTCTTTATTTTCCACCTAGCCTTAGTCATGGCATTATGTCCCAAGTTTTAATACTTACTCAGGACAGCATTATTAAATGTGGTGCTTTGCATGTATGGCACTGTTTTAGTTGAAGTGCAAAGATAGCTTTTGTTCTTAAGGCTTAGGTGCTTTTCCAGTAGTTGTCGTGCAGTGAGAAAAGAAGGCACACCGCTACTATCAATTAGTTCCATCCTTACTGCTGATATTACTATAAATCACTGTTGATAACATGAGATTCTACTGGCTGACAGATTGCAGGGATACAGTGGAAACGAAGCAGTGGAGGCAACTTGTTGACTCACAGTAGAATTCTGTTAAGGCACAAATGATTTGGATATACCCACAAATTCCTAGAGGTGTGAAGAGTAAATGATATAACAAAAAATAAATTACTTTCAAAACCCTGCATTACACAAATATAAGGTGGTGCTATTATCATAATTATTATTTGTCTTTATTATTGTTATTTTGGTTTCACCATGTAAAATCACATCTCTGGAAATATAGTTAATATGTATAAATTTCTATTTGCCTTTTCCAGAATGTCATATAAAAGTTACCATGGGAGAGGAGAGGGATGAGTGGGCAGAGCACAGAGGATTTTTAGGGGAGTGCCAATATTCTATATGACACCATAGTGATGGATACATGTAATTATAAATTCTTTAAAACCCGTAGGATGTATAACACCACATATAAGCACTAATTTAAACTGTGGACTTTTGCCTTGACTGATGTGGCTCACTTGGTTGAGCATCATCCAGCAAAGCCAAAGGTCTCTGGTTTCGTTCCTGGTCCCGGTACACGCCTGGGTTGTGTGCCCAGTCCTTCTTGGTTGGTGGGGTGTGCGAGAGACAATCAATCGATGCTTCTCTCCCTCTCTTCCTCCCTCCCTTCCCCTATCTCTAAAAATAAATGAATAAACTATTTAAAAATTAATCAAACTGTGGACTTTAGGTGATTATGATATGTCAGCGTAAGTTCCTTAATTGCAAAAATGCACCGCTCTGGTGAGGAGGTTGTAGTGGGAGGGCCTATGCATGTGTGGGGGCTGGGGTGCAGGGGGAGAATCACTGCACCTTTCTCTCAGTTTTGTTATGAACTTTTAATTAATTAATTAAGTTTTGTTCAACTTTTGTTTTGAAATTTTAATTAATTAAAAGTTCATAACAAAAATTAATTAATTTTTGAAAGCAGCACAGAATTGAGCATTATATTTAGCAAGAAAATGGAGGAAACAAGGACTACAAAGTACATTTTTGTGAGTCAAGGCACAAACTCAAGAAATGTATAAACTTTCTACATAAATATCTTTTTTACAGTTTAATAACTATACATAAAACTTCATTATGTACAGAAGTTTTCAGAGCAGATTTAAGTTAATTAAATCGTCTCTGAAAAATAGCCTTAATTTTACAGAAAAAGTACAATAAAATAAATCATAGAATTTGCATCTTTCTGAGACTGGCTTCTTTCATTTGGAATGAGGTATTTGAGATTTATCCTTCATGGTGGTTTATGAGTCACTTGTTTGTTCCTTTCAATTATCGCATAGTATTCCACTGTTTGGACATATCACAGTGTATTCATTAGTCAGTTGAAGGACATTCAGGTTGTTTACGGCTTTGATAATTTCAAATAAAACCACTAGTAACATTTGCATACAGGTTTTTTAATGCACATAGGTTTCATTTCACTTGAATAATGCCTAAAAATAAGAGTGTTGACTTATATTGTAAGCATATGCTTAATTTCATAAGAAACAGCTTAAATATTTTTCCAAGTGGTTATGGTTTTGCATTTTTACCAGCAATGTCTGAGATTTTCTTATCCTTATTATGCACAGTTTCTTTGATTTAGTCATTCTAACAATTGTGTGATGTTATCTAATTATGGTTTTAATTTGAATTATTCTAATGAAATAAGGATGTCGAGTGTTTTTCATGTGCAGATTTGCCATTTTAAATGTCTATCCTTATTGAAGTTTAGTTGTTGGCCATTTTTAATTGGACTTTTTTCTACCATTGAGTTTTTAGAGTGTTTTTATATAAATTTGAAATATAGAAACATTTACTCTCTTATTTGCAAATATCCTTCTAGAAAGTGGTTTGTCTGTTAATTTTCTTCCTTACCAGTGTATTCCAAAGGGCAGAAGTTCTTAAATTTTACAAAGATCAACTAATTTACTTGTTCTTATATAGACTACACTTTGGGGTTGTATCTCATTTTTGCAAAATCATGATCACAAAAGTTCCTCCTTTGTTTTCTTCTATAAGTTTTATAGTTTTAGATTTTACATTTAGGTTCAAAGTCAATTTTGAATTCATTTTTGCATGTGGTATGAAAAATGGTGATGATTCATTTATTTGCATCTTGATGCTACCATCATTTGATGAAAAGTCTACCTCTAAATGTCTTTAGCATCACTAGGAGAGATATCTAATTTTTTCATGGTTCTCATTTGAATACTGCTTGGAAAATAGCTTCTTAGCATTTCAAAAACACTTCTTTAGTTATTATTTCCTATCTTCTACTATAATTTCCTTTTTCATTGCAATTAAAATGTCTCTATTAGAAAATCAACCTTGCCTCACCAGAATTTTACAGTTTATTTAACAGTCTCTGTGTATTATATCTATTTCAAAATCAGCTGGTGTACAACAAGTCAATTCTGTCACTAATCATAAGGAGGACATGCAGATGTTACAGGTTGTAGGGCTTGGTACCTAACAAGACTGTTCTCACTTCAGATGCCAGGCACAAATGAGGACACCATCCATACTTCTGACCAACTGGCTACAAATCCTGGAGGTTTCCAAGATCATCTTCAGGTTTGATAGTTTGCTCAGACCTCTAGAAGGCACTCTACTCATGATTACATTTTTATTATAAAGGATACAAATCAGCCACAGGCAAATGAAAAGACATGGAGAGGCAGGTCATTATCACCCTCCTATAACATCAATGTTCTCATCAGCCAGGAATCTCCTATGAGCATTAATGTCCAGAGTTGTAATTGGGATTTTATTACATAGGCATGATTGATTAAATAATTAACTATGTGATAGAGCTAAATCTCCAACTTCTCTTCCTTCCTTGGAGGTTAAGTTGACTCAAAATCCCAACCCTCTAATTACATGGTTGGTGTTTCCTGTGACCAATCTTATCCTGAACTCTCTAGAGGACCACCTAGAGTCACCTCATTAGCATAACTCAGGTGTGATCTAAGGGTTTTATGAAAAACAAAAACAGTCCTATCACTCTGAAGATTTCAAGAGTTTAGAAGCCCCTCACAAGAACCTGCGACAAAGGCCAGTTAAACTACTTATTATACAATAATATCTTACTACCAGCATTTACAAAGAGCGTCCTCTGTTTCAATATTTAAATTATGACAGCACTAACAAATCAGTTTCTAAAAGATTTTCAGTGAGATTTTAAAAAAATATCAATGCATAAAGCAATAAAATATTGCTTATTTCTTTAAAACTTTCAAAATATCCTATATCTCACATGGAATAATTTGCATAATATCAAAGAAATAGAAACTTGGTAGTTTAAAAATTCCAGCAAAGCATGGCCCAAAGTTACTAGGAAAACTGCCATAAAGGGAGAAGAATAAATCAAGGCAAAAAGTAAAACAACCTTAGGTTAACATTAATCCCACAGAAGTACGCTTGTATTTAAAAGAATAGTGTATGGAAGATGAGTTTCTTAACTAGTTTCTTATGTCTAAAAACAAGCAATGGCAAATCTTTGGTCTACTTCTGTGTATGGTTTTACAGAACTTCATGCAATTTTCTAGAGCAACTCTTATAAATTCCTTTCATTGGAAGTGGTATAGATTATAATCAAGAAGAGTAAAAATTGACGAGCAACTTTCTAATACAGTTAAAATGAAATCCAGTCTTCAGAACTATCACTTCTCATTTAAAAATCCAGTCTCTGCATTTCCATTCTAAATGATATAGTTTTGCTGGATAGAGGAATCTTGGATGTAGGTCCTTGCCTTCCCCAGATATGGTCAAGTTAAAGTTCATCATCACCAAGCCCTTATTATATGAAATGTTAAAGGGACTCATCTAAGACAAAGAGAAGATCAAAACTATGAAGAGTAAAATGACAACAAACTCACAACTATCAACAACTGAACCTAAGAAAACAAAAACAAAAAGGAACTAAGCAAACAACTGGAGCGAGAGCATATTCACAGACATGGAGATCGCATGGAGGGTTATCAGCGGGGAAGGGCGGGGGCTGAAGCGGGGGAAAGTACTAGGAATGAGAAGTATAATTGGTAGGTAGAAAATTCACAGGTGGAGGTTAAGAATAGCATGGGAAATGGAGAAGCCAAAGAACTTATAAGTATGACCCATGAACATGAACTAAGGTGGGGGACTGATGATGGGAGGGGGTGGTACATGGCAGAGGGGAATAAAGGGGAGAAAAAAATGGGACAACTGTAATAGTATAAACAATAAAATGTATAATAAATTCAGTCTCTGCAAATTCTATTTTAGGAGTTTCACAAATAAATTATAATAGCTTCATATGTTCCTTTGCTAGTAAACGCTTGTGGGAGGTGTTGAAAATAAATGCAGCTCTAAGGGAACTAACTCTGAGACTCATTTCAGTAAGGGAGACTCACCGTGGTATCTTCTCTAGCACTCAACATGCAAAGTTTATTGAGCATATGTTTGGTTTTCAAAATGCTGTATTAATGGCCTTTGCTGTAAACCTACAACATATTTTGGCTTTTCTCTAAATTTTCAAAAAATGTTGCAGTATTCCTAGCATACTCTTTCTCCCAGAAACAAAATCTTCCTAAGACATTCCTTTCTGAGTGGTGTTTGATATAGTTACAATGATGTTATTTCAGGTCTTAACACGGTAATAATCAAAAGTGTGTGACTCTAATTCCTAAATCATACTGAACATGCACTTGAGTAAATCAAATTAATTATGAAAATAAACACAATGAACAGTGACAATGAATCAACCAATTTTTAAAATGTATTGGATCTGAATATGAATTATGTAACACCTACTGTCAGTATTCAGGAGAAGCTTCTATTTTTAATGGGCATATACTATCTAAAGATTAAAAACATCCTACCTGGATTACATTTTATTTCTTTTAAAACAGATTAATCTCATTCTCGTTCTACACATGAAATTCATTCTATCAATACCTTCGAAAACGAGGTCATTCTAGCCTGCGTGACAGGGCATGTACTCCAGTGCCGCGGACGTTGCAAACACCGTGCTCTGATGCGGGAGCACTTTCAGATGCTTATCCTAAGAGCAAGGGATCTGCTGCAGTCAACTGGATAAAAAAGATGGTCATTGCTCTTTAATGTGATTTTGCAGATCTCATAAAAATATCTCTATTAAATTTCTCAGGAGCTGCTCATCTCTGATCTGTGCACAATGAAGTGAGACCTACAAGATCAGCACACAGAGAAACGCATGCACGCACGTAGTCCACGCACGTAGTGCGTAGTGCGCATGCACGTGCGCACATACTCTAAACAAAAGGGTTTCTACTGGGGCCAGTATAGGGATTATTTCCCCTCGACACTATGCTCATAAACAGATACTCCGGAAATAGTTTGTTTATCTTGAACCAAATTTCTATTTTTAAAATCTCCATACACAGACGTCGGATGATGTTCATGAACTCTAAGAATGTCCTGACTTAACTGCCTCACTGATAGCTTAATTGGGGCAACTTCTATTTTTAAGAAGAAGCTTAGTCACGTATTTAGGGTTCTACTATGCTTCAGGAAAGTTTTTTGTTTCATAGTAAAATGATCTGAGCTAAATAATCCATTTTGACCTTGTGAGAGTGGGTTTTTCTTTTACACAATCACTATCTCCATTGTGAAATCATGGGATTTTCTAAAATTCCCTTTAATGTTGTTTAAAAGTATCTTTGTATTATCATAACATTTCCATGGTTTCTAAAGTGTATTAAAGTAGAATAGAAATCATTTACAGTGAAGGAAAAGAAGACATTTTAACAAATAAATAGGAAGGATATTTTATTGTTCCAAATGCTGCAATGACTATGTCTTTTAAAATAGGCCCAAAGGTATCTATGTCACATATTTTTGTCTTTAAAAGTTGATTGTTCCTGTGTAGGTAACTGGGACTATTTCTAACAAGTCATGTATTTGGAGAAATTACAGGAGCTTTAACCATCTGATATGATCTTTTAAACCTTTGAAAATCAGCATTTTTTGTTGGTTACAGGTAAAAAGCTGATGATTTCAGTGAGCCCAGTGTCTAGCTAGGGGTGGGGTAGAACATCAAATTGAGAAACAGGACGACACCTTTCAGACACACTAGGGTTACTGAGCCCTTGTTCTGAGTTTTCAGTCTGTGACATGGGCATAACTACTTCTTTCATGAGTGATAATTGGTGCTTGAAACTTAGTGGTAAACTGGTAACAACCCCAATATGCATGCGGTAGAAAAGAGATTCTGTCACCCAGAATGCACCCATGATGAGTTCAACTTTTATTTAACACCTGTACCTACTCATCCAGCCAGTGCACCAGGAAGCCGTCAAATGTCAAAATTCCTACGCACCCCCCACCCACGCCCATGCCCACACTCACACATGTTTGCATAAACAACTTGTTATAAATGTTATAAGAGCACTGATTAGTAGGTTTTATGATTAGACATTTTAAGATTGATAAATCTTAAATATCTATTAGATACCACTATTCTATAGGAATTAAGGATAAAAGTGATAGCTTTTTCTATTCTTCAGTGGTATTCATATATTCACTGTATGGCATAAAACAAGACTGAAAATATCCAAATACTTTGTAATGAGAAGGAACAGAAATAGAAAGCGATTATTTTGATATAAATTATTCTTTCCATTCTGAACATTAATCATTGACATGAAAAGTGTAACGGACCACTGGTCACTTTTGTTTTCCTATGTTAAGACTCATGGAAACATTTTAGTGTGGTAAACAAATTAAGTGAGTGCTCTTCAATTTGACTATATATCTAGAGACTTCAAAGTTCTTTTGCCTGGGGACTTCTACTAATTTATTTTATGACTAGAAGTTCTTCAGCATACTGACTTCATACCCTTTAATCAAAATAAATTTTTATTTTAATTTATGACTGTAGTTTAATCAATATGTTCGAGGTGCAGGGGAGTATATTTCTTGGAGCTTGAGAATCTCGTGAAGGGAATCTTATTTCCATTGTTAGAACTTCTGGCTCCCTTCATTATACTCACATTCTTTAGGTCAAAATTCTTTTCTGCTTTGTAAGAGTGTAACAGCCAAGTGTGTATATTCTGGGCAAACGCTGCAGGTTTCATTTTTAAGGGCCCTGCTTTTGTAACTCAGTTGTGGAGCATAAGTACAGGTTGAACAGTAGAGAAGAAAACACGGCCTGATCCAACATGGTGTCACCTTTGGGTTCCAGGAAATAAGAGGGCTGCGGCCCAATCAGTCTGGGCTGCTATGGGCTCGGTAGTCAGTTTGGCCATCACAGACTGGGTGCCTCATAAGCAATATGTGTTCTCATTCTTGTTTTTTAAATTTGCCACTTTACTGTATGTAATCAAAGTAGGTGTGAAACTTCTTTTGTTCAGTTTGTATTTCTATTAAAGATATAAATCCTTAATCTGTGGTCCGTATTCTGAATGTATTTCAAATTAAAATGTTATCTATTGACATTAGTTAATGTAACATTGCTGTAAAATTTTAAAAGTGTGTTTTCCATACATAATCTTCTGGATTTTCAGAATTAGTTAAAAATATGTAAGCCTCACCTAGGTTGTATATTCTTCTCATAAAATGAATATAATTTTTTATTTAAATAAATAGGTAGATTTTAAAATCATTTCCAAAATTTTCACGTATTACACTGGTGTATACATCTGAGTAATCATTAACATGTTTAATCTTAGTTTTGTCACTTGTAAAATAGAAATAATGATAATATGTCAGTGCTACGGTGCAGATCAGTTTTATTATTAAGGTCATATCTTACAATATATGTAAACAAACTACATAAGAGACTAAAAACACTACTGCATACGTGCCTGTTATGTTAATAAAGTAATGGGAGGATAATCAGGAATCATAAATAAGCTACTTTCAAAGATTTTTTCCAATTTTTATGCAAAAGCTATTAAATTACAGTATAATTTCAGAAAGCAATTTAGTGCCTGATATATTTGCTGATCAACTTGGATATTGCTGCCTAAGGATTTATGTTTACTTTGAGTTGGTATAAAGTTATAACTTTAAAATATAATTTACTTTATATGAATTTATGACCTCATTTAAAAATATTCTAAGCCACTTCAGTGTTCTCTGGCAGTGGTGAATTTCATGAGTTAATGACACACTGGCTTGGGAAGAATTTCCTGTTTTCTGTTTTGGGTGCTTTGCTGTTTTTGCAGTATGCCTCTAATTTTATGAGAAAGTTGCATGGAAAAAAAATGTGACAGTATGAGGCTATGCACCAAAATACCTTTGGGATAAACTAACGTGTAAATAATTAAAAAGTGTTTTTTCTTCAGGAAGCAAATATTTAAGAAGGAGGCAAGCAAAGACTTGTTTGAATGAATAAATAAATATGAATGCTTTTAGTCATAAAACCAGCAACACTCCTCTGCTACTGCTTAGACTTCATTCATGTTTTCTTTCAGAGTGATAAAAATCAGAGAAAGAAATCTATGAAAATGATCTGTGTTGTGAAATTTCAGTCTCCTTAAGAACTGTAGTTAGAGTTTGGCCTTAACCTACCCAGTCTTCAACTAGCTCACTTTCTCTTTCCTGGAGTTCCCAGGGGTCAAATTTCAACAGGGACTTTTAAAACAACCATTTGATTTAATAGCCCTGGAATTCCCTTTCCTGTGCTTCTTAGCCTGAAAATTTCTTTTCTTTTTAGTTCTGATCTCTTGTACAGTGTTGGCTTCTCTATGACATCTTCAGGACTTCGGTTCTCCTGACCGTAACTCATTCCTCTCTTTTTCATGCTTCTTTGCCTTTTATTTTTAGCTAAGTTATAGCCTTTAGGTATGTGATTTCTTTCTTTTTCATTTTTCTTTTTTCTTAGTCCTAGAAGTAAAACTTGTGCAGGCCATTTTTCTTTTCAATGAGTGAACTTTATACAGAAGCAAAGGCACACATAGAATAAAAGAAAAACAGATAAATCCTAACACCCTTTCATTGTCCCTCTGCAAACAAGTGGAATGAAAATTAGTAACCTTCAGGCCCAAATGGAGAGAAGATTTCAATTCCCTACCATTCTGTGCACACAGTAGGGGAGCAGAAACACCTCAGCAGGGTCAGGACCTGCTGTTCTGCAGTGATTGTCATGGAAAAAGGTAGAATCTCTCCTTTATTGTTATTGTTGTTGTTTTTTTACCATTACCATTTAGTCCTCCTCTACTCCCCCTTCCCTCCAGGTCCCTTTAATCCTTTGAGTCCTTTTTCACTTTTGTTCAATCCCTCCACCACATTCCATCCACTCCCGGCTTAGCTGACATCTGCTCACTCTCTGAGTCTGTCTCTGTTTTGCTTGTTAGTTCAGTTTGTTCATTGGATTCCACATATAAGAAATTGTAACCAAGGTTATAAAAGACCTGTCCTCAGAAAATTATGGCACTGAAGAAAGAATTTGAAGAAGATACAAATAAGTGGAAGCACATATCTTGTTCACGGATAGGAAGAATTAACATCATTAAAATGTCCCTAGTTCCTTAAGCAATCTATAGATTCAATGCAATTCCTCTCAAGATTCCAGTGATATATTTCACAGAACTAGAACAAATATTTCAGAAATTTATATGGAATAACAAGAGGTCCCTCGTAGCAACATTGATCTCGAGAAAGAACAAAGTTGGAGGAATCATGATATCTAATATCAAACTATACTAGAAGGCTATAATAATTAAAACAGCCTGGTACTGGCATAAAAAAAAGACACATAAATCAATAAAACAAAATAGAGAGTCCCCACAAAAAACCCACAGCTTTAGAGTCAATTAATATTTGACAGAGGAAGCAAACATATATAATGGGCTAGAAATAGTTTATTCAATAAATGGTGTTGGGTAAACTAGACAGATATGTGCAGAAAATTGAAACTAGATCACCTTCTTTACACCACACACAAGAATAAATTCAAAATGGATTAAAGACTTAAATGTTAGACCTAAGACTATAAAAATTGTAGAAGACAATATAGGCAGCAAAATCTCGGACACTGCTTGTAGCAATACTTTATCTGATACATTTTCCTAGGCAAGGGACATGAAAGGAAAATTAAACAAATGGGACTACATCAAACTAAAAAGGTTTTACACAGCAAAGGAAAACATCAACAAAATCAAAAGAATATTTTCATTAAGCAAAAGAAATTCAGGAATGTCTCTATCCCCAGGGCTCAGAACACACAATAGCAGCAACACGGTGAAGGATGAGACCTGTTTTGTAGGCTGCCCTGTTAAGAGGCCTTAACTAACCTTCTCTCTCTTCATAGAGTCTGGCTATTAATTGAAAGTGATCGGACTGGCAGAGGCTAGCTGAATGCTTACTTCAAAGGTAGCCAGAGTGGTGCCCAGAAATTTACATGCCGAGACTCTCCAAGTAAAAATACCAATTTTTTAAAAACTCAAAATTAAACCCAAAATATATTTATATTTTAAACAATCATCAAAAAAATCTATATCCAAACTATATTACATGTGAGTTTCATGAGCTACTTAGACTTCATTTACTTTAGAAGATATTTAAGTGGTCATTCTTGAATTTACAAAGGTCTCAGAGAAAGAGAATATTCTAAGGGACTTTACAGCAAACACCTTTGTGTGTTGTATTTTAAATTATTTATTTGGTTGTACATTTCCTCCATTAAACCAGGAGCTCCTTGAGGTCAGTGGAAGGGAATGAAAAACACATGGACTTTGGTATGATTTGACCATGTGTTTAACCACTGGCTATGTGACCTTGGGCAAGTTATTTAACTTTTTGTGCTTTGTTTTTGTTTAATCTGTGAAACCTTCTGGAAATTATTCTATGCAGACCTGCCACATATTAGACATATGGTATGTATTTGTAGAGTGAATTAATGGACTAATTCATTAACGGTTCTATATGTAAAAGGATTTTCAGTACTATTTATTAGTATCAGTGGGATGATGAGTATAAATGGGGTACATTTAAATATAAGACATGCTTTAGAGAAATCATATGATGATGAAGCTGAAAGTTGTTTGGAAGGAATTTCAGACCAGTTAGTCTCGACAGTGCAGGAGAGAGGGCATTTGGGGACCATCTAGCTCTGCGCATGCTACGTCCCCTCCAGAGGAGCTTGAGGTTTGAAATTTTGTTACAAGCTGTATTATGGTACTTATTTATCTGTTCTTATACAACATTGAATATAGTTAATTATTTTTTCCATAGTCTCCATCCAAATTAAGAACAAATATTTCGGCCAAATAACTCCACCAACAAAGGATGAAACCAACCCAAGTTTCTGGGACTTTAAGGCCAGCAGGGTCCAATGCTGGGTCTGTGATACACTGAGCTGTCATGCTAAACCTTATACTGGAAAATGCCATAGTTAGACGGACATAGTCACAAAAGAAATAAAAGCAGAGTTAAGGAACAGAATAAAGAGACTTCATTACCTCTAGAAGTAATTTTTGTTTCATCTGAAACTGATGCCTGTGATTATTCAATGTTTAATGAGTAAGGAGTCACAAGATAGAGGCATCATGATACACAGAGAAACTTCAGACCTTGAGTGCCTGATAGGCAGCAGGTATCTGTTTGGTTATTCATAAAAAAGAAAAAAATAACTTCGAGCTGGGAAGATATGTTTGCTGACAGACGCTTGTGGAAAGAGACTGACTTAAAAAGAGCTATGGGTTTGAAGCAAGGAAAAGGAGATCTGTAGACAAATATTTTCAGAGCTCAAGGCCTGTGGTTAAGTTCAGATGAATGACTACATCCTGGTGATCATAGGAAGAGTAAGCATGAGAAGACTAAGCAGTTTTGTCTGAGAAAAAGAAAAAGGTATTATTTATGGGAGGTTTACGGAATAGAGTGAGCACCATTTTTTAAAGGTTTTATTTATTTATTTATTTATTTATTTATTTATTTATTTATTTATTTATTTATAGCGAGGGGAAGGGAAGGAGAAGGAGAGGGAGACAAACGTCAATGTGTGGTTGCCTCTCGCACACCCCCTACTGGGGGCCCGACCTGGCCCTCAACCCAGGCATGTGCCCTGACTGGGAATCAAACTGGTTGGTTAATCCTTGGTTCACAGGCCTGCGCTCAATCCACTGAGCTACACCAGCCAGGGCTACAGTGAGCACTTTTAATGAAATTTTATTACAAAGATGGGTTTAAGTTTTAAATCTATAAAATATAGAAAACTCTGCCTTCTACCAGTTTCATTCTGTTCCTTCAGCAGACCTGGTGAGGCGGTTTAACTGACAAGAAGTTGGTGTTGACCCCCAAACTCCATCCAGCAGGATAGCCACAGAGGGATGAAGACTTCACCTGGATTGCGTTATTTTGATGCACAACGTTACATTTTGTTGCTGTTCACAATATATTAGTGACACACATAAATCATCTTACCTTTACTTTCGTGTTCTGTGAAATTTTCTTGGGGCAACAGCAAAATAAAGCACACATATGAACACACACGAATCTACCTGGATAGTCTCCAAAATGCCTATATGGAATACATCCTCCTATTTTAAAATTCCACCCATATTCATTGTGATATGTGAAAAGTTGCCAAGGCAATTAACTGAAACCAATTCAATGTTTAAAATTTCCTGCCTGACATTACACAAGGAGTGCTGCCTTATTATTAAACTAAAACTGCACTGTTTCTTTACATCTGATGATAAATGATATATCACTGTGCAAAAGTGTCATGATTTTTTTCACATTACAAAATTGCATGAAGTTTGAATTTTTAATCCTAAAAATAAAATGATTAGATTGTAATAACTGTCTCATACATTTTAGATAACATCCTCTAATGGCAAATGTGTCATTGTCTGATACATAGTCTTCAAATCCTGTATGGAACAATTAGGAAGCTGGAACACCATCTATTTTGTTTTCCATTATGTCATCTTGCCTGGCATGGAAAGGAAGAGCACTGATCACCTGAATATAGCACTCCATGTAGGAAAGGGTGCTGAGATGATAATTAGGAGAGCCATGTTCTAGTCCTTCCAGGACTAGACAAACAACTGGAAGAACCTGGGCAAATCTCTTAGCATCTATATACTTTCATCACTTCTAAAATATAGAAGCTGGGTTAAATGATCCATTCTAGATCTATAATCAAGTCATCCTTTATCAGCCAGTCCCTATCTCCAGGCATCAGGCTCAGGAAACTGGGAGTCATTCTAGTCACTAAAATGCATGACTATGATCTACTCCCCTTAGTAATTTCCTACACGTAATCATCTCCTGGCTTCCTGTTGATTGATACAGACCTTCGTCTCTTGTCTACACTATAGGCACAGTCTTTTACTTGCTTTTCCTCTGCTTCCTAGTATGGCTCATCTCCAATATCTCTCCACCTTGCAGCCTGGGGCATCTTTCTAAAACAAAAAGTTAATGATGATAGGGTAATACCACCCTATTTAAAATAGTTTAGTAGTTCCTCCTAAATCTTCAGTGTACTATTCAAGATTCTTCATTTTTAATCTTCCCTCTACCTCTTTCTAGCCTCAGTTCTCATTGTAATATATATTAGACCTGTACTGGATTACCTTAACCTCCTTTCCCCTGAATACATTACTTCATACTTTTCTGAAGGCATCAGGAGGAGTAAATCTTGACATCTTTGTTCAACTTGCTTTCATTCTCTAGGCTATTCTGCTTCCTGTGATGAATTGTAATGAACTTGTCCCCTTCAGAGTTATCTTAAGCATCATTCTACTCAAGGGGCATTTGTTTTGTTTTAATTTCCTCCATCACAGTTTACATTCAATATTATTTTGTATTAGTTTCAGATATACAACATAGTGGTTAGATAATCATGTGCTTTACAAAGTGTTCCCCCTAATATTTTCAGTGTCGATGTCACTAACCATCAGAGAAAGGCGAACTAAAACCACAATGAGATACCACCTCCAGGGGTATTATTACTCTTTCTCTCACTCCACATTACCTCTTCCAAGTAGAATTGATTCCTCTCTTGTGCCCACTACCTTATACTTATATCACAGAAACTATTTCATTTTATTTCTATATATAATTATGTGTATTATAAATGCATTTAGTCCAATTTTAGTTTTGTTTTCAACTCTTTGAGAATTAGAGCTCATGTACTTGACATTGATATGCACATTCATGGGAACATCCTTTGTAAAGGTAAACTGCTTTGTAATTCACAGACAGCCTTTGAAGGCACTCTAACTTCTTGGATATTTTCTTGACTTGCATTTATTGTATCTATAGGAAATGTAGTTATGTGATTTTATTATCAGGATTTGAAAATACTGGTTAGAATGTACATGGAGATGGGTAGGCAATTGTTTAAACAATTAATGTTTTTACGTATTTATTTCAATGGTCTAGTGTAAAATTTGGGAAATATTCATGGTTGTCTTAGCCCAGGTTAAGAAAAGGGTTGCTCTTCATGCGAAGCTTTTGGAATTTTTTTTTTATTAGATGCTAACATAAATAGACATCTAATATCTCTTTGGCTACCACTGTGTACTTACAAGTAACAATTATATATGTGTTAATTTTTCAATACAATTTATGTTTCACATATTCTTTCTTATGACCAGGAACTCAAACTATCTTCCTGCTTTCTTTCTTTGTATTTTTTTCCATTTAACATTTTAATATGCAACATCTGAGTCACTCACCAAATCAGGAACCTGATAATTACACACATACACAGAGGAATTGAACGTTGGGGTTTTATATTCTAAGAAGGATAAAAGAATAAAGGCACATTTATTACACTATGGTATCTATTACAATATTAAAAGAAGATGTCAAACTCTTCTTTTGTGGTTATATTTTTGCAGGATTTTTAAATCTAGTGTAATCCAGCATGCAGACAAAAGGGAGAAGGCATTACTGGTAGAGAAAGGAATAGATACAAAGACCTAAGCGTAAGAGTCACCTTCATCTTGTTCAAAGTATAGAGTTTGTTTGTGGCGGGGGAGTAGTAGAACATGAGGCAGAAGAGTTGGTGATAGGTGAGTTTATGAAGACCTTTCTACTATTCTAAGAAGTATGAGAGCTTGATATGGTTTAAAGAAAAGGGGAGGAGTGAAAACACATTAACATGGAAAAGATGTCTTAAACGTGTCTCTTAAACTGGTTACCATACCTGTAGCATGGTATGCAAACCGAATAAATGAAGGAAAATTAAGGAACTCCTACTGTGTTTCAAGTGAAGTTTGATGAAGGTTCATGTTAAGATAGTACTGGCAAGAAAGGAGAGAAGAAGAGGGCCTAAGGAATTTTAAAAGAGGTAATAATGGGATTGAGTGACTCTTTGGATGTAGAAGATGGAAGGGTATTGGGCAATATACTTATTTTCTATTAGAGAGACTCTGGAGTTTTGGAGGACTATAGGAAAACAAGAGTAAAAAGAAAAAAATGAAGGAAGAAGAGTTTGGGTTTATTTATCCTAAGTTTGGAATGCCTTTAAGGCATAGAAGTTGTATTCTGAAGAAAGTAAGAAATAGGGATCTGTATAAGTTAGTGTCCCATTTGTCTTCATTTAGAAAACCCATAATGTGTGGCTTAACCACAGTGGTTTATGTTTCTTATGTAACAGTAAATTCAAAGGCAAGAAGAGTCTGATATCGCTCTGCTGCCCAATGATGTCGGGACCCACAGTCCTTTCATTATCTTTTTTTTCTTACTCTGCTCACCAGCTGGCTACAGGATGGCCGCTCCATCTCTACACTCACGTTCTAAATAAGATGAAAAATGATGAGAGGACAGTGACAAACTCAGAAACAAAAATATTATCAAAACTCCACAGACAACAATTTCTAAAATAGTGGCATGAAGAGTTCTGCGTTCTCCAGCAAAACAACCGAAACTGATAACTGTTTCTTTAAAAACCCTAACCACTGAAAGTATCTGGAAGTTGCTTTAAGGATATGATGCAAATAAGTTTTCTTGAATTACTCATCCAAAAATATCAAATACATCTGTCCGGAGAGTAAGAGCCTGCACATGAGGCATATGAGCTGCCTCCGTTCCTAGGCACTCAGTCCATCACGACAGAATCTCTAGTTTGGGTGCACGTGACCAAGAAGTTGGGGCTCACTGCTTGCTCAGCTGCAGCCAAAGGCTACAATATCTCTCCAAGAGGGGAAGGCCATGCGCATTTCTCATCCTTCCTAGTGCTATGTAGCAGGATCTAAATCCTGGTCAAGTACATGGGGTCCCTTCTCCCTTTAACCTCCAGACTCTCTCTCAAGGATAACAGACTGAGAATAGTGGGGCACCTTTGAGCCAGTTTGCATTTAGAGTTTAGGTTCTATCTTGGAAAATGAAAACCTGGAATACCAGACACAGGCCAGAGCGCTCCTCATCAAGCTGTGGTGTCACCCACAGAAATGGAACATTTTCCCCAACCCCAGTTCTGAAGCTGTACCTCAGAGATTTTGCTTAAAGGGAGAGGCAGAGTATGCAAAGATCTAAAAATCTCTGCCGAAGTAGATTGGCAGAGATTGGCAGAATCTCTACAAATCTGATTGTATTTGGACAGAGTGTGGGGAAGTTAAAGCCCAAGTTGGCTCCTCAAAAAAGGGAGATGCTGGGGTAAACAATTAAGGAAAGGCCAGCATTTCTATGAACAATAGGCTGAACTTTTGAGTTTAACAGAGTGGACAAGGGCAAAACAGCTAGGAAGAGTCATCCTGGAATTATAACAAACCTCAGAAACTGGCAGGAAAACATACCCTACAATTTATGTTCTAGGGCTTTGTCAAAAACAATAGAGCAATAATTGGCAGTTAGTAGAGGCTAACAGCTAGGTATGATACCAGAAAAAGCAGACATCTTAAAATAGAGAAAGGGGAATGAGACAGTCAAAGAGAGCCCTGCGAAAACCATTGTCACTGCAGGGGGACAATGTGCATGCCCTAGGCTATGCCTTCTGAGGAATGACATTAGAAAGTGAAACACTTTGGGGAAAATGGATTTTATTAAAATAGCACAGCTAACTCACTGAGGAATTACATACACACACAATAATAACAATAGGCCCTGGAGAAAGGACAAAGTGTGACGTGTACAGGAACAAAAGCAGGCAATAGAAACTGCCTGAAAGAGGGCCGACATGATAGTCTCACAGAATAAAGACTTCAAAGCAACCGTTATGAATATATTCAGAAAACAAAAGCAAACCATGTTTAAAGAAATAAAGTATGATGATGATGTGTCATTAAAAAAGAATATGGATACAAATATAGAAATTATAAAAAATAATCAAGAGTACATGCTGGAATTGAAAAGCGCAATTATATAAATGAAAAACTCATTCAAAGGTCCCAAGAGTGCGTTTGAACTAAAAAAATAGTCCACAAACTTGAAAATTGATTGACAACAATTAAGCAATATGAACAATAGAGAGAAACCAGAATAAAGAGAAATAAAAAAGCTCAGAGAAATGTAGGACAGTTTTCAATACAATTGTATAACACCAGGAAGAGAGGAGACAGATAAAGCAGCGGAAAAAATATTAAAGAAACAATGGATGAAATCTTCTCAAAGTTGATGGTAACATTATATGCACACCCCCAAAATCTCCATAAAACCAAAATAATGCAAAAGATTCATACCAAAGCATACTATAGTAAAAAGGTTGAAAGGCAAAATCAAATATCTGAAACCACAAGTAATTCCATATGTACAAGGACCTCCAGTAACATTGACAACTGACTTCTGCTCAGAGCCAATGGAGGCAAGAATCAGTAGGATGGTACAGCTAAGCATTAAAAAAATGTCAACCCCAAATTTTATGCCCAAGAAAACTGCATGTCAAAGAGGACACCGAAAGAGGCTTTGCCAGATAAATACAACGGGGGCGAGGGTACAATAATGTGTTATCAGCAGACATGCCTCCCTACCCTAACAAGTACTAAATTCTTTAGGATTAAATTAAGTATTTCAATTCACATGAAGAAAGCAAAGCCCTGGTAATGGTAATTATATAGTTATCAAAGAGAGTATAAACGCATATTCGTTCTCCTTTTTCTCTTCACTGGTCTATAAAGAAATTCCGTAAAACGAAATTCATATGACTGTGCTGCTGTTCCCACACCAGTGTAGAAATACATATTTGACAACAAAATAATAGGGGAGATGGGTGGGAGTAAGGTTTTGTTGGACTAAAGAAATAATACCAGATGGTGATTTAAATACACAGGAGTAAATGAAGATAACTGGATATGGCAAATAAGAAGGTTATATAATTATTATATTGTACATAATATATACCTATATATGCAAAAACATACATGCTGTACATAAGGTATATGTTATAATATATTACAATGTATATGCCTATAATACATATATAGTAGTTTTCAGTTTCATTTACATAGGAATGCTGTGTGAAAAGCATGGTTCTTAAAAATATCTAAAAATTTGTGAGTGAATATTACTACTTATACTACATGGAAAAACATTGGCATATGAGTTGGTCAGCACCATCATACCAATAGTTAGTGACACAGTGTAAGACTGGACAATTTTTATTATTCTTTAGGTTAGGGTGGTTCTTAGAACTCAGTTCTCTGAAGAAAAAAACAGAAATTATGCATCTTGTATTTCTACCTGCCAATCTTTTATGTCAGATTTTACTTCTCTAATTCATATGAAATCATATTCATTCCTCCTTAAAATCTTCATTCAAATTTTATTGGCTATCTAAATAATTATGAATAACAATACATTTTGTGGTATGCCATTTGTCTACTGTAGGACTGTTTTAATATTCATTCCTAGACTTACCTTCTGCTGCTTGCTGTCATCTCCCTATGTTTCAAACTTACATTACTTTTGGTGCCTCAAATGGGACTCTGATGAACTAACTCCCATGCCCTTTGCTCATGTTCTCTGTACCTGAAATTAACTCTGTCTCCCGGTCGTCCATGTCAAAATCAGCTGATTCTTCAAGGTACACTAGCGATTATATTTCTGTCATGTTGTACTTCCTTAACCAGGCGATATTGCAGCTTTGAATCTTGTTTTATGTGCATTTCTGTGTGACATTTATGTTAATTGGCCTCCGGTTGTGAATATTTGGGTAACTTTCCCTATGGAACTACAGATTGCGAGCCCTGTAACTGAAGTAACGGTGCCCTTTGTTTATGACCAAAAGCTAAAGTTGCACAAAGAAGGGATTCAAGACATCAGATCGAGAGGGTCTGAGTGAACTGTGATTAGGAGATATTATGCATAATTCTTGAATTTTATTATGCATTAACACTGTGTGCCTTATTAATAGCTGGCAACAAAATAGGTTCCATTACTAGAAAAAAATAGAGCATGTAGAAGGAGAGGACTGTGGGAACACGAGAGTACCGTGGGGGCCAGATGGGCACTGAGGAAATCAATACGTTGTCACCCAGGAACTGGTGCAACATATCAGAGTGGTCGCATGACACACACTTTCAAAGTCTGATTACCCTATTTGAACTCATGAGGGCTTCTGGAGCTCTGCTCGTTTTCAAAGTTAAAGAGTTCCAAACGCAGGCTGCTGCCACCTCTAAGGATTAAAATATTCATGCCAGCGAGAGGATAGAGCGGCTTTGAACAAAATCAGCCTCTTGTGGTTAATGGAGAGGACGCTGAGGCCTTGACTTTGTTTACTTCGGGTACCATGTGCATGTAGCCTTCCAAATATTATAAACAGGAAAATTGTCAATTTACGTATGTTTAAAAATTTGCTTGATATTTACCTCCTGTGACTAAATGTTACTTCTAGTATTTTTCCAGTCATTCAGTGTTTCAAAACATTTTCTTCAATGGATTATTTCTTAAGTTCTGTTAAGCCTAGTAATGCTCCTTGATCACAACAGCTCTGGAACTCACATCTGGAGAGCTACAGGGTGACTGAAGTTTTTAAAACTAGTTGCTCTTCAGAAAATCCAAGCATGCAGCTATGGTACTTACGGCACTACCTTGTTCCCCTGGAGCATTGGGGAAACCTCTTTAAAGTCACATGACAGGTTATTATTTTGGTAATGTGAAATGTTTGCCTGACAAGCTTATTGAGCTTGATTTGTGTACATGACCCCATAGCAAATCTATAGTTTATCTACCCCCTTTCCCTCTTGCAAACTGACATCAACAAATGTACCATCTGAAAACAAACCAAAACAATAGCTACCACCACAACAAAAGAAAAACACCTGGAGTATTAAAGTGATTTAACCAGTATGATTTATGTTAATGGTACAGGAGAGAATATTTTTTGGTTCTCAAAATCATAACAGGCAATTGATGTGCCATATTGCAGTATGGTTTTAGCTATCAACATGTCAAGATTTAGTTTTGCTGTTAACATTTTACGATTTAGAAGGCTATAAGAATATGTGCAGTGTAGCAGCAACAAAGGCTTCATTCCCTCAGCTATATTTACGGGGATCTCATTTTTCCCCCTTTCACAGAAGAAATTGAAAAATAAAGAGAGCAGAAGAGACAGACAGGCATCCACTCAATATATTTCATCTTCTTTATTATGTCAAGTAATGAGAAATAAAGAGACAGAAAACCGAGTTCTTAATAGCCTGTGCTCAGGCCAAAGAAGATTCCAGACAGAGGAATCACAGTGTATTTTTATTGGTTTATTATCTCCAACAGATAACTTAACCATGTCAAAGAACATACCACTTAATCCCAGACCTTCCTCAATTACAAGTGCCCTAAGGTTAAGGATGTATTGTGCAGGCTACTGGATTGGGAGTTCATGATAATGTCATATATACAAGTAGCGGTGAGTAAAAATCAGAGGAATATCACAAATGTCACTGGAAGGCAATAATATTCTTCTTCAAGCTTATTTCCACTAGACAATGGATTCAAGTGAAAGGACAAGACTGTGGCAAACAGGGCTTTGTTGATGCATAAAAAGTAAATTAAGGCAAAATATCAATCAAACGTAATAAGGACTTAATCTGTAACATCAAGAATAAGCCCACTTTTTCATTAGTTTCTGGCTGTAAACAGATAATGTACATTCAATATGGGTATTACTGAGATAATTGTCAATATCAATATTTATGTAATCATCAAATCTCCAGCTCAATACCAGACACAAAGACTGAAATTGAGATATGTCCACGTATATATTTCATAACCAAGTAAAGTACTTTGACTGAGCATACAGTTTAAAATGATATTCCACAATGAGCCAGATGGAATTATTTTTTAAATAATTCTATTTTACAGCTTTTTGAAAGGAAGGATTTTCCTTTTAAAATAGAATCAACTATTCATCAAATAAAAAGAAAGAGAGAGAGAGAGAGAGAACATTATGTTCTTGGCTTAATTTTTCCATAAAGAACTCAACATAAACAGAAAAAAGACATTTTAGAATGTGTGTTTTATTTCCTGTGCATGCAAGATTGGAATCATATGCACTTAAAGAGAGAAAGAATACTTTTTAAAGTAATATGTGTATAAAATTAAACATATTTTCAAATATAAAATTAATAACTTAATTATCAAGAAAATCACCCACCTTTTGCTTCTTTTCATTTTACTGTTTTTAACATCTGCAAAATACACTTTAGAACATTTACTTTCAGGTAATTAAGTGGTGAGTACATCAGTAACTATCATATTAGTCTCAGAACTGATCTAACAATAAACAGAAAAACGTGTGTGTATGTGTGTGTTAGTTTATCAGAGAAGAGGATAGGGGATGAGAAGGGAAGGGAAGGAGAAGAGGGGAGGGCAGAAGAGAGGAAAGAGGAATCAGAGACCTATATTTTTAAATATGTTAAGAGAATAGATTCTCTATTAAATATTGTTACCAGAAAAACAAAACCACAAAAGAACATGAAGCAATTTTTTGGAAGTGATGGATATGTTTAATACCGTGGTTGTGGTGATAGTATCACGGGTACATGAGTATGTCTAAACTATCAAGATGTAAACATTAAATGTGTGCAATTTACATAATAATTATACCTCAGTAAAAATGAATGAATATTTTCTCCCACACAGTGAGCAGGATAAACAGGAGAGAGTGTCAGCCTTCCCCTGGCAAGCCATTCAGCTGAGAACGTTACTGGACTTGGCATGTAGATTGATCCAAAATAAATGAAAATTTACATGGCAGAATAAGTCATTTCAGGCATTGGCATGTTGGTTATTACTCACTCAATCACTTCCCTTATTGAGTGAAAAATTCAAAGTAGTTTTTTAAAAAATGTGAAGGGCTTCATCGCCGTGTTTTTGGATTGGCAGGACCTGGCTGAAGATGACTGGGACTCTAAACATTACCCGTTCAGAGGCCTTGCTGTCCCTTAAGGCAGACGTGTTCATCGAGCCTCTAGGGCAGCATGGGGATGCTTCCCAGGTGGTTGGAATTAGTATTTCCTTTGTGTGAAATGAACAAAATTTGATTTTTGTTTCAAGTTGCACCATGATTTTGGCTGTTCCATAGATAGTTTCTGAGTTTCTGGAGCTTTGAGTCTAGAAACTTTGTGACCAGGTCTTTTTCAACTTTATATAGATATGATAATAAATGGGAAATTGCCTGGTATATACCATTTTACTTAAAACCTTCATGGGAACAGGTGTGTAAAAAAATAGGACACTGATACTGTATGTTGCAATTAATTAAAAAGGATGCCAAATGATATAAAATTCCTGAATAGTGACCTTAGGTTTCAAGACCATATGCATACATATACACACACACATATAATACAAACTATCTTTCAAGTACAGTGATTAAATATATGCATAGATTATGTACCACATACTATACACTACAGTACATACAGCAGGTCATTGTTAAATAACTGACAAAGGAGAAGCCATTAGAAAACCAATGTGGAATAAGAAAATACTATTTCAGTGGAAAACAAAATTCTTTAAAAACGTTTACTATAAAGGTTTTAGCAATAGCCATTTCATAATACGAATTCTATCTAACAACATAACAGCCCATAAAATGAAACTGTTTCCTGCATATGTCAGCACTGATGATATCTAATCAATAACTCTGCTCCTGTCAAGCTCAAGTTGAATTTGTAGGGAGAATAAAGCATGTGGAGTAGTCTATCTATATCTATCTCATGAATAAACATTCATCTATTTAAGCCAAAATGTACTTTCAGAAAAGGTAAAGAGAAACAGTTATGTATGCTTTCAGGTAAGTTCTACTTTTAGTCACTTGAAATATTTTTATTATATCTTTAAGTAAGCTAAATGGAGGATTGAAATATTTATACTTACATCTCAACACCAGCTTAAAAGTCTTTTATTTACCTGGTTCATAGCATCTACATAATAATACAGAAAATGTGGAGTCAAATATATAGTCAATTTCCATCGACTATATAGTGATTATAGTCAATTAGAAATATACTATCAATTCTGGTATTTCTTGAAGTTAGAGAACAACAATGTTTTTTTAGAAACCTATAGTCTTTTACTAGAATCAAATATTTTTAATGTGTCAATAACAATAATACTATTATTTAGGGCTTTACAGTTTATAGTGTTTTATATAATTATAGTATGATATAGTATGCTTACTATTTATGAGGTATTCAATATGAATTATTATCTCGTATTAAGAAACTGCGATTTTAAGACTTTAAGAATCTTGTTCAAAATATTTAAAATGTAGGAAGGGAGACTCATAATTTGTACCTTGGTCTGTCTCACTCCCAAACCCATGCCCCATAAACTTAAAGTCATGCCCCATGAATATTATGTTATTAATTGTGATGATAATGATTCCCTGTTACCTAGACACATGACCAGGTTCTTGGTCTCCACACATTAACTATCTTCCTGTGACCCTGAAACCTCATTTACCCTTGAGCGCCCAACAAAAACAATCTTTTTTTAAAAAGAAAATGACATTTGATGTCCTCAAGTGGAAAAACTTCTACCTCTTTTTCTCTTTGTTCATAATATTTTGATTTCTTTTGCAGTATTCTCTTTCAGAAGTTGATTTTTGGATGAGTCATTTTGTGTTAATAGACCCCTAAAAAACCCAGAAAACATTTGACATTCAAATGCCATGCTATTTATCAATTATAATTTCTTATGTCATACTTACTTGAAGTCTTTCTCAACCACGCGACACACATCGAAACAATTCAAGATATGAAACACTACTGTAGACTATCTCTTTAATGTTCCTTCCAACACTTCACCTATCGCTGCTGTAATTCTACCAAACTGGTCAATTGCTTACTCTCTTCTATTGCTGAAAGATTATAATAAGAGATCATTCGGTCTTATTTTAACCTCCAACACATTGTCCAAATCGATGTCAGATTTGTCATTGCTAAATATCACCATCTGACTACAGACATTCCATCCCCCTCGACTGTTCTCAGAAAAACGGAAGACCTCCATCGAAAATGGCGTGCGTGGCTGCACCATACTCTGGCTCCTACATTCCCCCATGGCTCCTTCTCTCGCTTCCTTTCCCTCTCAGTCTCTGCACAGAATAGTCTAAACACATACGTTACTTTGAAAACTGAGTAGTCATCCTCCAGGAAAGGCAGAGGAGAGGGAGCATTTTGAGCAGAGGCAAGGATAGGAGAGAATGTGGCAGTTTGAAGAGGCACACTGTGCGGCTGAGTGTCGTGAGAGTGGAAAAGGTGAGGGCTGCAGTTAGACTGAGCCTTTCCTGATCTTGTTCTGATAAAACTGATGATGCCTTTCTTTGTACAACTAACAGTGTCATATGATGTTTTTATTTGTTTATATAGTGAAACTGGATGTCCAGGATTTGATTTATTTCATACATTTTTTTGTTGGTGCAAAACTAGAGCCAAACACAGTGTGTGATTCATTGTAGGCACTCACAGGTTTTGTTAAACTGTAGAGCTGTTGAGAAAGGATTCAATAATTTATTAATCAATTTCAGGATCTAAGCTGTCTAAAGTTTTTTATTTATTTATTTTTGGAGAGGGGAAGGGAGGAAGAAAGAGGAAAGAGAAATATCGATGTGCAAGAGAAACATTGATTAGGCCCTGAAACCTATATAATTTTATTAACAATTTTCACCCAGGAATTTCTTTTTAATTACATTTTATTTAATTTTATTTTTAAAAAAGATTTTATTTATTTATTTTTAGAGAGAGGGGAAGGGGAGGAGAAAGAGAGGGAGAGAAACAGCCAAGTGTGGTTGCCTCTCACACGCTCCTCCCTGGAGACCTGGCCTGCAATCCAGGCATGTGCCCTGACTGCGAACCGAACCAGCGACCCTAAGGTTTGCAGGCCTGCACTCAATCTACTGAGCTACATCAATCTACTGAGCCAGGGCTCTCACAGGAAATGTTTAAAAAAAAACCAAAAAAACAAACAAACAGATTAAAAAGAAAAAAAATGAAGAATTTGGATATGATAAATTTCTAGAATATTCACCTTTAAATAGTAGAGTTAAATTTAAAACTGGGTTTGATTCTTTATTCACAGGTGTTATTTCTGCAAATGAGGACTTAAAGCTTCAAGATCAAAAAAGTGAGTCTATTATTTATGAAACTATTATACAACAACTAGGCTTTAGTGTAATAATTTTTTTCTGTTCTTTCTTTGTGTATCTAATTTGACAAAGGATAGTACTATTTGTAATTTATCTATTATGCATGTATCTATGTATCTATCTAAATACAGTGTCTATACATTTCTCTCTCTCTCTACCTACCTATAGAATTTATTTTTAGAGCAATTTCAAGTTCACACTGCAGTTTAGCAGGAAGTGCAGAGTTCCCATGTACTCTCTGTTCTTTCACGCACACTGTGTCCGCCATTCTCACAATCCCCCACCAGAAAGGTGCATTTGTTACATGTGGTAAGTTGACAATGACATGTCATCACCCAGAGTCTCAAGTTTACATTAAGGTTCACTCTTGCTATTATAGACTCTGTGGGTTCAGATAAATAATTAAAGGCGTGCATTCACCATGATATTATCATGCACAATTGTGCCTGTATTATCCACTGCTCTAAAGATCCTCTGTGCGCCTCATGTTCATCTCTCCCTTTTCTCCAGCTCCTGGGAATCACTGATACTTTTATTATCTCCACAGTTTTGCCTATTTCAAAAATATTTGATAGTTAAAATCACACATTATATAGCCTTTTCAGATTGACTTCTTTCACTGGCAATCTGAAATTAGGTTTTCTCCATGTTTTTTCATGTTTTGAGATCTAATTTCTTTTTTAATGCTGAATAATATTCCAGTATCTGGATGTGCCATATTTTATCCCCTTACCTACTCAAAGGACTTCTTGGTTCTTTTTCACTTTTGGCAATTGTGTATAAAACTGCTATGAACATCCACGTACTGGTTTTGGGATGAGCACAAGTATTCACTCTTTTAGGTAAATACCAAGGCGTGTGATTGCTGGGTCACATGGTAAGAGTTAGTTTAGTTTTGTGGGAATCTGCCAAGCACGGCAATGAATGAGGGCTCTTGTTGCTCCGTATCCTGGTCACCACTTGCTGTTGTCAGTGTTGTGGATCCTGGTTATTCTAATAACTGTGTGTTGGCATCTCATTGTTGTTTTAGTTGGCATTCTCTGATAACATACGATGTGAAGCATCTTTTCATGGGCTTATTTGACATTTGTATATTTTTTTTGGTGATGTGTCTGTTAAGGCCTTTGGCTCATTTGTAAAAAGTGAAGTGGGTTGTTTGTTTTTTTATTGTTGAGTATTAAGAGTTCTTTGTGTTTTTTGGATAATAGACCTTTATCAGATGTGTTTTTGCAAATGTTTCCTCCCAGTCTGTGGCTTTTCTTCATTGCATTTGGCTTATTTTAAAATATTTTCACTTTGTAAAAAATTACAGTAATCTAAATAATACCTGTATAATGTTAAATTAATTGACTAATTTCTTCTTTATGTCTTCCTGTTCTCAATTCTATTTTTGGAGCATTTTTCTGATGTTTCTTTTGCTAATTAGCTCTATATTTCTAAATAATGTGTTTGTATACCAATATTCAATTTTTGAAATTATCTACATTTCTTATTTTGATACTTGAGAATATAACACTCTCTACATTCAGTCTAATTATCAAAAATAGATACTTCTAGCTCTTTCTAAAGTATTTGTTATGAATAAGGCTATTGTAAGTACCTATTAAATACACAAAAATCCCTTTAGGAGGACACAATTATTATCCCATCAAAGTGACTGAGGTACAGAGAGATTAATGATCGGAATATTAACAGCCATCGAATAGTGGGGCCAGGGATGTTGGTTACTATATCCCCTTCTTCTTGCCATTATCTCTTAATCCATTACATCTCTTAACTTCTTACTTTGTACGATGGACATTTTTATTAACTGTACAAGCATTCATCTCCTCATTTAACATTTGCTCTGCAATAATGGTGGCTAAAGCCCTTACTATTAGAGAATTTTTATCTTAGTAGAGAAATAAAGATAAGTAAACAAAGGACTCAGAGTATTAGGGAACATTAAGAAGGAGAAACTAAGTAGCTGCTCGGAGAAGGGTTCTCCAAGAAGCAGGCACTAAATCAGAAATCCATAGGAAAAGAAGAGAAAGTATTTTAGAGAGACAAGCTAATGCTTAGGCTAGAAAGCAGAAACAAGCTGATGGATTTATGAGTAGAAAGAAGGCAAAGTGGCAGAGAAAGAAAGGACACGCAAGAAATTTGAGGTTGAAGAGTATGAGGCAGGCTGTGTTTCTCTGCAAACCAGGTGTAGCCGACAATATCAAATTCCACGCCTTTTCTCCACTCCCAGTCTCCATACAGGCCCACAGTGTCCCGTATCCCAGAGTCCTCTTTGTGAGAGATTTTCCCAGTCTGGAAAGCTGGGCAGTCTGAAAGCACGTGAGTGAAGTCTTTGACCAATGAGTCATGGGAGTGAGAAGATATATGCTCCAATGAATGATGGGAGTGTCTTAATCAGTTAGAGCTGCTGTAACAAAATACCATAGGCTGTGTGCTGAAACAACACACATTTATTTCTCACAGTTCTGGGGGCTGAGAAATCCAAGATCAAGTTGCTGGCAGTTCGGTATCTGGTGAGAGCCCTCTTCCTGGTTTGCCAAAAGCTGCCTTCTTCCTTCCTGTATCCTCCCATATGGAAAAGAAGGGTCATTTCTCTTTTGTCCCTTTTATGAGGACATTTATTCCATCTTGAGAGCTTCATTCTCATGACCCGTCTCCCAAAGGCCTGACCTCCAAATACCATTACTTTGGGATTAGGGTTTCAAGATATCAAATTTTAAGGGTTGCAAACCTTCAGGCCATGGCAGTATGCATTTCAGCTTTCTGGTCCATGGTAAGACACGCTGAAGCATGTTCCACACCATCTTCTAACTGTCTCAGGATCGGTTTCCGGTAAAACTCAGAAGAAGAACGGTTAAATGTAAAAACTTGGATTTTATTCTTAGTTTGTTAGGAAGTAATTGGAGGCCATTTAAACAAAGGAGTACTACCATTTGAGTTACTTTTTAATGAAAAATGTCACTTTAGCTACTTTTAAGGGAATTGAGTTGAGAGGAAGCAGCAAGACCTGCTACAATATTCTAATAGTGTAGGCCCAATATGAGGGTGTCTCAAACTCATTTAATTCATATGAGGAAAAAATATGATGAGTTCAAATGTCTTGAGCACACATTGATAAGCCTTCAGGCTTGAATGAAATAATAATGTGAGAGAAAGGGAGGAATCAAAGATTACTTTTAGTAATCAGCTTACTGGCTATTTAAATGGGATGGGGAAGACTGGAAAAGGGGCAAGTTTGGAGGTAAAATCTATCTATCTATCTATCTATCTATCTATCTATCCATCTATCTACCATCTTTGCCTATTTAAGATTAAGAGGTCAGGTATTGAGGCCCAGATATGTCAAAGCGCATCTGGAGTTCAGAGAAGCAGCTACCGGAGATCTGGTTTTGAGAGTTACTGGCACAAAGAAGTTACAGTCCTGGGTCCAAATCACCGGAAAGTGTGTAGGAGCAGAAAAGCGTGATCACCATGGAATACTGTGTCCCTCAGAGGATGACATACCTTCAAAGGAGACAAGAAAAGGGAAAGAAGTGCTGTTAAGATAAGAGCAAAACCAATAAAGTGCCAGGGGAAGCAGCCTTTTAGTAAGGAGGGATTGCTCACGTAAGGAGACGTTGGCAAGTATCAGGGATGGTATTAGTTATCTTTTCAAGATCGGGCTCAGTCAAGTTAAGCTGGGGAAGCCTGACTAAAGAGGATTGAAAAATCAAACAACAGCAACAATGTGAGGTGGGAAGTGGGAAGAAGGATTTAAACTATTTCTTTTTTT
>PVKM010005800.1:0-46582 GCA_004027735.1 Carollia perspicillata | reverse complement strand
TTTTCAATGTATGGTTGCCTCTCGTGGGTCCCCTGCTGGGATCTGGCCTGCAACCCAGGCATGTGCCCTGGCTGGGAATCGAACTGCGGTTGTTTGGTCCGCAGGCCCGCGCTCAATCCACTGAGCTGCACCAGCCAGGGCCTATTTATACTTTTTAGAGAGAGGGGAAGGGAGAGAAAAAGAGAAGGAGAGAAACATCAAAGTGCAAGAGATACATCGATTAGTTGCTTCTCACACAACCACAACTGGGGACCGGGCCCACAACCCAGACATGTGCTCTGACTGGGAATCGAACCGCCGACCTTTTGGTTCACAGGCTGGCACTCAATCCACCAAGCCACACCAGCCAGGACACAAATTTCTTTTTCTTTCATAAATTGCCAGACAGATTTGTTGTTAATGTAGACCTTAGCAACCTCAGCATGATTTTTAAAAATCTATTAAGTCAAAAACCTTTTCACTTAAAGGAGGCACTTGACAGCTTCTCTTTGGCATATCCAAATTGCCAGCATCACGACTTTTGGGCTTTTGAGCCATTAAGTAAAAAAAGGTGACTTGAACACAAGCCCTGAGATACTGTGACAGGAGATCTAACCAAGACACCTACTGAGTGGCTAACGAATAGGTGGCACACACAGCACAGATGTGCTGAACAAAGGGAGGACTCAGATCCCAGGCAGGAGAGAGCAGGATGGTAAGAGAGAGCACCATGCTACTCAGAATGGCATGCATTTAAAAACTCATGAATTGTTTATTTCTGGAATTTTCCACTTAATATTCTTGGACCGTGGTTGACCACAGGTAACTGAAACTGTGGAAAGCAAAACTGTAGATGGTCTTGGGGAGGGCGCGGTAACTGCACGACAAATACAGGAAGGAGAAGTATGGGGTGCTAGGAGAGTCAACAGTAAGGAGGTCTGGCCTGGTCAAGGAGGATAGGGAGGGTGTTCCTGAGAAAGCAGTGCTAGAGCCGAGATCTGGGGGAACAGGAGTTAGTTAATAAGGCAGAATAGTAAGACCACGTGCAAAGGCCCTGTGATCCACTGTAGCTGGAACATAGAGAGTGAGAAGGAGGATGGTGCCAGAAAGGCAGCAAGGACGGCATCCGTCAGGACCCCGTGGGCCATGCTAAGAGTTTGGTCCAGAAAGTTGTTGAAAGATGTCAGCAGGTGGATAACAACGGATGGTTTGAAAAGATCATCAGGGCTGCCACCTGTAGAAGGGATAGGAGGAGATGGGGAGAAATGTGGTAGTAGGGAGTCCAGACAAGAGCACCTGTCCTGGCAAGAGATGATGGACACTTGGTCTGGTGAGTGGTGGGTGGGTAGAGACCAAGAAGTAGAAAGAGGAGGTGAAAAAAGAGACTGGATGTGGAGAATGAAAAAGAAATGTGTCAAGGATAATTCCCAGCTTCCAGGGTCAAAAAACGATATGGATACTGAGAGAGGGAGCTCTGGAAGGCAGCCAGGTTTAGGGGGACAGATCATGACATTGACCTAGACGTGAGTGGATACAAGCCTACCGCTCAGGGCAGGGGTCCATCCCTTAGGCTGGGAGGGAAGAGCCGAAGGAATGGGTGCAGAGGAAGTTCTGGGAGGGAACAGTGTTCTGGGGCCTGGGGCCTCGGGCGCTGCAGGGGTCTTCCAGGAAGTCCTGGGCAGGGCGGGCTTTGGAAGAACTGGCCCAGGCTGCAGGAGACTGGCCCCCGGGTCTATTTCCAGGTTTTCCGCCGGAGACTTAGGAATGTCCGGCCTGTTCCTGAGTGAGACTGAGGAGAATGGAGGCCGATGGAGGCGGAGGCAGAGCCTTGTGCTCCGGAGAGTCCTCCCTCTCTACATCTCTGCCCTTTCCCCAACTGGGCCAGACAAGGCAGGGCCAGAGGAGGTAACAACTGCCCTTCCCTCCCCAACCCCCATGCCGCCGCCAACGCTCCTCAACAGCGGCTCTCTCACAGCACTCCGCCTCCCGCCCCAGCACACACCCTTTCTTTACCAGGACACCCCAGCTCCACCAGTGAGAGCGAGTCCAGTGGGACACGCTCAAAGGAGCAGTCACCAGGCACTCCACCCACCCTTAAGCCCAGGCCCCGCTTCCCCAGGAACGAGCATCTGGCGGCCCCTGGCGGTTAAGTGAGCGCATAGCACGATCGGCGACGTCGGAGGTGCTGGGTCCGGACGCCGGGCTGAGGTTGGGGGTCCTGGATGAGAGGTCAGGAAGAGCCTGTCCAGGCTTGACTCACTCTAAGGCTATGGGCAGTTCCCCTTCCTCTGTGAACTAGTGAAAATTAGAGCTAGTGATATGGGCGATCCATTTCTTAAGCTGACACATAGAATAAAACAGTTTTGTTAGTTGCAAGGCCCTCTATCCACCTCAAGGGGCCTTGACTTCCTGGCACAGCTCAACTCCTAGGTACTACCAGCCCCTTCCCCAAACCATTTCACTTCCCGACAGCCACCTTGGCCATATCCTGATGAGGCCGTAACAGTGAGCACTAATTGATCCATAGGGCCAGGTCCTTCCTTTCAGGGTGCTCAGCCCGGAAGTGAAGGGATACGATTAGTTCACTGACAGAACCAGCCAAAGAGAACTATGGGGGATATAAAGAAGCATTTGATCTAGATTCAAGGAGGAAGAGAATGTCCAGGGAGGCTTCCTGAAGGAGGCAACGCCTGAGAAGTTCCTTTAAATTGAGGGCTCAGAACTTGAATGACTGCAAAGGGCAGCCCCTGGCACTCAGCTCCGGTCCACAGGTGGAGCTGGATTCCAGTATCACGGGGAGTGGTCTGCGAAGGTCAGATGGTGGCAGGGGTCTGCCCCAGGTGTGGGGCAGTGCCGGTGCATTGTCTGTACGGAATTAAAGCGCCATAATAAAAGTGACTAGAAATTGGCTCTTTTTATTACCACCATCCATTGGTTGGCACTTTTAAACAATGTCGGTCAAAAAATACTTCACCTTGAAGAAATGTTTCATGGGTCTAAGTTCTAAATTGCTGCTACAGGTTCTTATGGGTTTTAGCAATACATATGTAAGTTTCAAATCAGCACAAACTTATTACTTAGCTTTTAATAAATATTGTGTCCCCCATGGAAGTTAATAAGGAGAAGTCTCACTTGGTTATCTCTTCACGTGTACAGACTCAGATACATGTATTTATTTTGAAAGTAAATTTTTTTAAATATAATTTTATTTTTTATTATTGTATCTATGTTTTTAAGATTTTTATTTTATTTTTCTTTAGAGGGGAAGGGAGGGAGAGAGGGAAAGAAATATCAATGTATGGTTGCCTCTTGTGCGTCCCCTGCCAGGAACTGACCTGCAACCCAGGCCTGTGCCCTGACTGGGAATCAAACCAAGATCCTTTGGTTCGCAGGCCTGCACTCAATTCACTGAGCTACACCAGCCAGGGCTGAAAGTAAATTCTTAATAGTTTGGAATCACTCCAGCTTGCGTCAGGCTCAGTTGGTGTCTCCAACTCTGTGACACTGCATATCCCTGAGTTTAAACAGTGGCTTCAGAAGAAGCAACAATGACAGGAGGACCGCAAAGGCTAAGAAACAGAACTTGAGTTACTTCAATTCCATCATTCTGTGATCAGCTGTGCTAATTTAAAACTTATATACATTACCCTGACTGGTGTGGCTCAGTTGGCTAGGTGTTGTCCCGCAGAGCGAAAGGTTGCGGTGCTGGTCTGATTCCAGGTCAGGGCCCATGCCTAGGTTGTGGGTTCGATCCCTGGATGGGGTGTGTTGAAGAGGCAACTGATCAATGGTTCTCTCTCACACTGATATTTTTCCCCCTCTCACTCCCTTGCTCCTTTCCTCTCTCTCTCTATAAAATAGAACATAAAATAAAACAAATAAAATCTTTAGAAAAAACAAATACTATCAAAACTCAATATCAAAATTTGTGTTTAAAATTAAAACAGTGGGAACTACAAGGTATAATATTTTTGTTTGGAAAGTGCAACTTTAATTTGAACATAAAATGTTTTACAAAATTTAACTATCTTGAAAAGTTAAAGTTATCCAAAAAATTAAAATTAATTTTAAAAAGTAAAAGTTACCTTTTTCATTTTTGTCCATTTTTTATTATGGCAAAATGTACAACTGCAGCCCTGGCTGGTGTGGCTCAGTGGGTTGAATGCCAGCCTGCGAACCGAAAAGTCACCAGTTTGATTCCCAGTAAGGCACATGCCTGGGTTGTGGGCCAGATGCGCAGTTGGGGGCATGTGAGAGATAACCACACATTGATGTTTCTCTCCCTCTCTTTCTCTCTACCTTCCCCTCTATCTAAAAATAAATACGTTAAATCTTTAAAAATAAAAGACATATGCCTAGGTTGCAGATTCGATCTGTGGTCGGGGCATGCACAAGAGACAACAAATGGATGTTTCTCTTTCTGCCTTCCTCTCTCTGTAAAATCAATAAACATATTTAAGTTTTTTTATAAGCTCTGCAGCATTTTTACTATCTTCATGCTGTCAATGGCCAAATAAGACTCTCCAGTCCAGCCCTGACCGGTGGGGCTCGGTCGTTTGGGCATCATCCTGCAAAGAGAAAGGCTGTCGATTTCCGGTCAGGACCTGTGCCTGAGTTGTGGGTTCGATTTCAGACGGGGTGCATAGGAGAGGCTTCTCTCTCGTATAGATGTTTCTCTCCCTCTTTCTCCCTCCCTTCCCCTCTCTCTAAAATTAAATAGAAATTTTAAAACATCTTTAAAAAAAAAGAGTCTCCAGTCCAGACCTCTCTCCTGAGGTTGACACCCTTCATATCTTTCTGCTTAACACCCTGGCCTGGACATCTTGCAAGCACCACGTACTCATCAAGTCCACACTGGACTCAGAAACTCCATCCCAAAGAACATCATCAGGATCCACCAGTCCCCCAAGCCAGATCAATCCCTGGGAAGTCACTCCTCACACTGCCTCACCTCTGAAATATCTTTGGCTCTGTCTCCAGGGCCTCACGCCAGCCCAGGCTGCTGTCTTTTTTTCCGTCCCAGGAAGAGCAGCAGGGTGCTCTCCCCCAACCTCATCTCTGCCCAGTAGCCACAGATCTGCCCCCACACTCTCCTGCTGAGCAACCCCCCAGGCCTTCCCATGGCCCTCAGGGTTAATGCACACTCTGTAGAGTGGCTTCCCAGGGCTTCTCACATTCGTGACTTTTCTCCAATCTCCAGGGCTTTGCATGAACTGTTTCCTCCACCTGGACACCTCTCCCCGCCCACCCCCATACCCAGCGCCATGGTGGGGAGATGACTCTTCAAATTTTAAATACTACTTCTTCCCGGAGGCCTTTTTTGACCCAGAGCTCTGTGCCTGCCCTAATACAACAAAGGCTTTATTGTAACCACTTGCCCATTAAATGTTCCTCGGCCGGCCGGAACCTGAGTCACGAGAGCAGGAACGTTTGGGTTTGTTCACTGTGTCCTTCCTAGCCCCCATTGCCTGGCACACAGTAGATGCTGTCTGTGTGCAAGAAATGTCTGACAGAGAGAAACGTGTGCAAGAGCATGGAAGCCAGAGCAGGTTGGCGGGGTGAGGGAGACTAATGGGCAGGTCGTGTTTCTGTGGTGCCATGCGAGACAGGCCGGGCATCGCCAAGGGTCCTGGAAGCTGGACAGGAATCAGGCACTGAGCGCCTGGTATCCTGGCTAGCTGGGAAGCTTGCTCTTTCTCCCAGGGCATGGAAAACCACAGAAGGGTTTTCAGTCAGGAGGTAAAACACGAGCTGGAGGCGGAGGCTGGAAGACAGTTACGCGGCTGTGGCAATGAAACGCCTCTAGAAGGAGACACAGAGAAGTGGGGGAGGGAACTAGGTGGCCAAGGGACAGGGGCAGAAGAGGGATCTCATTGCATGCTCACTTATACCTATGGAATTTTGAATCATGAGACTGGATTACTTAGTCAAAAAAATCATTTTAGCTCTGGCTGACGTGGCTCAGTGGATTGGGCGAGGGCCTGCAAATCAGAGGGTTGGTGGTTCAATTCCCAGTCAGGGCACGTGCCTGGGTTGCAGGCTAGGTCCCCAGTAAGGGCGGCATGTGAAAAGCAACCACACATTAATGTTTCTATCCCTCTCTTTCTCCTTCCCTTCCCCTCTCTCTAAAAATAAATAAAATCTTTTAAAACATCATTTTAAAGAGTGGATAAAGGGGATATGTTGCAATAATCTAAGCAAGACGTAGAGTCTATATTATTGGATTTTTAATGGCATACGAATGCCGACTCATTAAAGAAAATGAGAAGATACCAAAAAAAGTAGCAACAATAGCCCTGGCTGGGTAGCTCGGTTGGTCAGGGCATTGTCCCGATACACCGAGGTCTCGGGCTGGATCTCTGGTCAGGGCACACACAAGAATCAACCAACGAATGCAGGGACCCGTGAAACAACAGACTGATCCCTCGCTCTCTCCTTTTCTTTCTCTTTCTCTAAAATCAATAAATTTAAAAAAATTAAAGCAGAAATAATGAAAAGTAGAATTCCCTGAAGTTCCTTCCACCCAGAAGTGAACTGTGTTAGCGATACCGTTTCCACACCTAAGGCTGAGGAAGACACCTGGGGTGAAGGCTGGCGGGGAGGCTCATCTCCAGGTGGGGCTGCTAGATTTTACGCATCAAAACACAGGACCCCTGTGAAAACAGGATTGCAGCTAAACCGTGAATGATTTTTTAGTAGATGTACGTTTGAAATATGGCATGGTATTTTGAATACCATGTTATGGTATGGTATGTTCGAAATATGGTGTGTTCGAAATACTTACATTTATTTTTTTATTTTTTATTTTTTAAAAGATTTTATTTATTTATTTTAGACAGAGGGAGAAAGAGAGGGAGAGAAACATCAGTGTGTAGTTGCCTCTCACACGTCCCCCACCAGGGACCTGATCTGGCCTGTGACCCAGGCATGTGCCCTGACCAGGAACCGAACCGTCGACCTGTTGGTTCGCAGACCGGCACTCAACCGACTGAGCCACACCAGCCAGGGCCGAAATACTTACATTTAAGAAATTTATAAATAAATAAATACTTTTTAAAAAAAGAAAGAAAGAAAAGTCAAAAATCTTTGTTTTTACTTGAAATTCAGAGGTAAGTGGGCAGCCTGTATTTTCTCTGGCCACCCTATACCCTGGCCTTTCTAATCCCTCTGTGCGTACGTATTGCTGGCCCTTTCCTTAATTTTTATTTTAAATCCTCATTTAAAGATTTTTCCTTTAAAAGTTCCTCGAATTTGTTTTAAGAATCGCCCCCACCAGGGTTTTCTACAGGGTCCCTGACCTCACACGGGGCCCACGGGGGTGCTGCTGGCCTTGCACTCAGCAGCCCAGGCCTCCTGGGGCATCTGCCAGGTGAGGTGAGTGGGAGCAGAGTGGGACCAGGCTTCCTGGGGCAGAGTGGGCAGCTCTGGCTGCAGGCCCCGAGGGCTGGGTGCTGGGTCCCGGTGATGGGCACCGGTAATGTTGCTTGATGCTAAGTATTGGGTTCCAAGCACAGGGGACCATGTCCTGGCTCTGATTTCTGGGCTCTTGGTCTTGGAAACCAGGGCCAGGGCAGAGGCCACCGGTCACTAGGCAGAGGGTTCTGGGCTCACTGGCCGTCATGAGCCTGGTGTCACTCACTGCCCAGGGCAGGGCTGGGGATGAGGAGCTGCCCAGCCCCCAGTTGTTGTGTAACAGCTGCTGGACTAGGCTGGAGGAGGAATTTAAGGAGCTGGCGTGGGGAGGAATGTGTCCCGTGGGCAGGGCAAGGCCACTCGGACAGGCAGCCTTTGGTCCTGGGCCCTGGGGGAAGAGGAGAGCAGGCTGGAGCACCAGGCCTCTGGGAGGCAAGCAGCAGGGCCGTAGGGTCAAGGCAGGATGGGTGGTGGGGAGAATGGGGACTTTTAGGCCATCCTGGCCTGTCTTCCTACCCTCCCCCTTCACCAACCTCCTGGCCCGGCTCCCAGGCCAAGGCAGCTGGAGCGATTAGTGTGGGCCGAGGGAGGACGAATGCCAAAGGCTTGTCTCATGTCTCAGAACACAGGGATCCAGCCAGAGTGGATGGCATGACTGAGAGTGAGGAAAAGAGACCAGGAGATAAACAGAGATAAATGGGGACACCAGAGACAGACTGGAAAGGCGGGACAAGACCCAGACAAAGAGACTGAATGACCCACACAGAGAAATGGGTGTCCTGGGGGAGGAGGGGATCAGCGGCTACCAGGCAAACCCACCTTTTCTTTAAGTTTTCCTAGACCCCAGCCTGCCTGCCTTTCTCCCCACCGTGTCTCCTCTCCCAGGGCTCCCCAGCCTCAGCATTACTGATGTCTGGGATGGGATCATTCTTTGATCTTGGGTGGGGGGTTGTTCCGGGCATTGATTGCAGGGTGTTTATTTAGCAGCGTCCCTAGCTTCTGCCCACCAGATGCCACTAACACCTTTCCCCCAAGTTGTGACAACCAAAAATGTCCCTAGACATTGCCAAGTGCTTGCTGGGGAGGAACTGCCTCCCACGGCCAACCTTCCCTGCTCCCAAGGAGATCCATGAGTTTGAGAAGAGGCAACTCCTGTTTCTCCCATTAGCCTTGGTGCATCCTCTTGCCCCCGAGCACGGCTCAACGGCCCTGACTCAGAAGCCAGAGAAACTGGGAGAGCGGCCGAGACTGAGAAGGGGTCCGAGGGCCTGCTGAAGGGGCAGCGAGCAAAGCCCCTGCCCTCACAGTGGTGTTTCTGGCCTTATTCCACCCAGAAGGCACCACGGGTGTGTTTGGGGGCACGCTAGGGAGTGCTTGGCAAGTGAGTATGCACTCTTGTCTCTCACGGAAGGGAAGAGATGAGCTCCCAAGTATTTTCGGACTAGGTATTTGTAGCAACTGTGCACTTTCTCCACAATACCCACATGTAAGACACGTCACATGTATTTATTTTTCTTAGTCATATTATCTGCTCCAAACCACCGCCCCCCCAAATTCAATCACAGTCATATTTTGGGAATCCTCTACCCAGTGGTGTAAATGTTTATAAACAGCTTAGGGGAGGGAGGTTGCTAGGGAGAGACTTGATCTGTAGCATTTGCCAATTTCCATGGTGTCCATGCTCCCGGGGCCAATTTCAAGCTGCCCACTGATGTCACTGATGACGTCGCTGGAAGCGGTGGGCAACAGTGCACCATTACGTAGTATTTCCGCCATACAGATGTGAATAACCCCCCAAAGCACAGATAATAGCAAAATATAGTAAAATAATTAGGAAGTGATGAACTAGGAATGCTATTACCTCTGAATGCACTTTATTTAGTGTTAAGTTTACTTAATTTTTTATAATGCCCTACCTCTCTGAAACACTGTGTATGATTCCTGAGGGTTTCATCAGTCTATAAGACTCAGGGGAAGGCTCTGATCGTCAGTCAACTTTGACCTTTCCTCACGGGCCTGGGTGGCTGGCTTTAGCCACAGTGGTCTTTTGTGTGACTCTCAGACCTCCATCCTTAGCACTCACACAGCCACCCCCTTCCTGCAAACAGCGGCTTCTTGCGTCCATTCCAAGCCCCGGGAGACCTGTGTGGGAGTGGTGAAAAAGTTGCTACTACTCAAGCAGAGACAACAGCCGCTGCGAAGATCCCCAGACCCCGTTCACTTTCTCAGGCTTGGGAAAACTGACACGCCTGCTTCCACCCCTCCCAAGCCTGGGAGCCCTGTGCTCCGGAATAACCCAGGCTCGTTGCCTAGAGCCCAGACCTTGGTAAACAAAAGCCCTGGTGGGGGTTGGGGGGGGGGATGTCTTTTGGTGCCTGGCAACCTCTGCTTTTGGCCTGGCAACCCCAAAGCCTTCAACAGCCTCAGTCCTCACCCCAGGCAAAAAGGAGGAAACATGTCCACAGCAAGGAGACCAAATTGCAAATTAAACCTCAATCTGTTTCTCTGCAGCAAAGTCAGACCATTGTGGTGGCAACAACCTGCTGAGGCACTGAACTAAACAAGAGCAAAAGGAGAGATTCCAGCTAGACTTCAATAAGGACTTTCGGACATGCCGGGAGGGAATTAAACAAAGACACCGAGGGTAAGCAGCCTCCCCTCCAGGCTGCCCCAGAGACCACTCAAAGCTGACACTCTTAGCGCTCTCTGGTGGCTCCCTGACTGCCTAGGGATGGAGTCATATTAATAGCTGAGTGCCTGGTCCTTGGAAAGTAGGAGTTGCCTTCTTTCACTGATAAGAAATAGGCTCAGAAAGAGTAAGTCACTTGCCTGAAGTCACACAGCTAACCCCGAGTCAGGGCTGGAGTGTGAACTTGGAGGAGACTACAGAGCTTGTGTTCTCCCTGGGCGACCCCCATCTCTCATCCCCACCTGCCTCTAATCTACCTCCGCAGCACCTTTCCACCACCACCACCTCCCCACACAGGAGCCGGGGACGGAGAACAGGGATGCATTGATTGATGAAGTGCAGAACAACGACCTGGTGTTAGTTACTGCTAGCCAGACATGAAGTGTACTGTAAAGCTCACTGTTACTGAACTTTTTCTCTTTAAGCAAGGTAAAGAGTTTCTGAACCTTAGCAGTATTCCTGTTTGGGGCCAGATCCTTCCTTGCTGTCGGGCCGTCCTGTGCATTGTGGGATGTTTGGCAGCACCCCTGGCCTCTGGCCACCAGATGTCAGTAGCAACTCCTCACATCCCCCTCACCCCCCCTCTCCAGTTGTGACAACCAAAGGTGTCTCCCGACATTGACCAGTGTCCTCCTCTGGGGCATAAAATCGTGCCCGGTTGAGAACCACTGAATTAAACCAAAGATTAAAAAAATGGCTGTTTCAAAGAAGCAGGTTCGAGGAGTAAATACACTGTGCCAACGAGGAATAAGTCCCTTGTTCTGAAGTAGCTGCGGGGGGGTCAGATCAGAGAGGTCCAGGCCCGTGCTTCTGATGCGAGAGGGGCCGGGGAGGCAGGGTCTGGGCCTGACTCCCAGCCTGGAGCGGGGCCTGTGGCGATCCTCGGAGGCCGGACTCTGACTTTCCTGGGAATAACTGGCGTTGCAGAGTCCAAGAGGGGTCAGTGATGTTATACTTACTGCCACCCCAAAGGGGGACACCCCAACGGCGAGAGGAACTTGCTCAGTGCAAGGGTGGGAAAGAGCCGTGACTGGCAGTTGGTGCTTTTCCACGGGACCTTTTCCGGGGCCTCTTTTCCTTCTGTAAGGGTCTGGCCTTGAGTGCTCAGTCGCCATCGGTCTGCCCACGTGAGTGGATCGAAGCCCCGCCCTCTGGTTTGCTCAGAGACTGTGGAGACGTGGGGGCGTCACACAGAGCAGTCCTCACAAGCGTCCTTGCGGAAGCACAGCATTCCCTTGAATGAACCTGTCATATCCCCCCACCTTTGCCCTTTTCCTGCCACGCCTCTGCCATCCTTCCAGAACCAGCTCCCGTGCTTCCTCTTTGGGAAGCCTTCCCTGCCCACCGAGGCTGTTGGTCAGTGGAGCCCCCGAGAGTGGGGGTTAGACTGCATCTCATCTGTGTATCTTGTATCCCTTCCTATCTCATAAATGGTACAGGGATGTGATCAAACCTGAGTGATTGACATTATTTATGTTGGGAACCTTATATATTATTTATGTTGAGAACTGTGGTGGCCTCTGTGCCAGGGGAATACAAAGGACACAGGGCACGATACACAGTCCAGTTCAGTGAGAAGAACGTATGAATGGAAATTGGTACAAAAGCCAGTGTTAGGGTTTGAGAGTGATGCCTCTGTCTCACCCCTACCCCACCAGCTCCCGCCTTGGACCAACTGTTACCCTGACCAGAATGTTTGGTCTGGGTCTCCTGCAAAGCAGAGACGGAAGTAACGGCACGTTGGGTGGTTGGAGCAATAGCAAAGGTAACTGCTCCTCTTTTCCACAGGTGGCCCTTCGAGGTTAGAGGGTCACACACGGTGCTGGTCTCAATCTGTTCTGGTTCCCCTGCCCATCTTCCTTCCTACCCTGAAGGCGTCTTGTGTACAACAGATAGCTCCAACAACTTCTCTCTGCTAGTCATGACTTTAGCTTAGAAGTAACAGAAACCCAGCTCAAATGAATTCATTTATTGGCTCTTGCATGCAAAAGTCCAGAGGTACTGCTGATTTTAGGCATGGCTGAATCCAAGGACTCAACGGTGTGTCTTTCTCAGTGCACGGCTCTGCTTTCCAACCGTGTTAGGCTTCGTTCTCCGGAGGGCTCTCTCCGATCGTGGCAAAGACGGCCGTTAAGAAGTCCAGGCTGCTACTCTTCCGGTTCAACAATCCCCAAAAGAAGACGGGGTCCTTTTCTCAGTGTTTCAGCATAGGTCTAAGGCCAATGCTCGTTCCCTCTGCATGCCTGCTTTGCCCATCACTGAGGTCAAAGGAATGAAATGTGCTGATCGGCCAGAGTCACCTGTTCACCCTGGAGCCAGGGAGGGGAGGGAAGGCTTCTCAAAGGATTATCAGAGGGCTGTTACCAGAGGAGGAGGAATGGGAGGATGCTGAGTAGGCACAGCAACAGATGGCCACTCTATTTGTTCCCATATTAGTGGAGGAATGGATGTGCAGAAATCACAACAAAGGCAGAAGAGAGGTTGGGGTACTCCTCAGGGAGGGGGACCCTGGAATGATGAGATAAGCTGTTGACAGGTGGGGCCACTGGGGAGGAAGGCATGTGCTGGCAGGAGGAGGCAGGAAGTCCAGGGTTTGGTCAAGAATAGCACATAGGACTGGACCATGGTGTACGAGGGCGCTGAGGCTGATGAGGTCATGGAGGCCAGAGGGTGGAAGGCCTTGAACTTACCCTTCATCCCGATGGCAATGGAGAACCTTTGAAGATGAAGGTAGAGCTGGAGAGTTAGTCAGAGGTTAGACCACAAGGAACTTGTAGGCCACATTGGGTACTTAGGCTTTGGTCCTGAGAGCCCTGGAGTCAGGGAGCAACGTGATCAGAGATGTACTTGAATGACAGTGCTCTGTCTTTCAAAGATGGCCTGGCTGGAAAGAGCCGTGAGACAGGGAGGCTGGGGAAGAACTGTTAATCGTAGCCACACTTATATACCACTAACTGTGGCTCAGGCACTGTTCTAACCCCTCTACAGCGCTAAGACATGAGAGAGCCTGAAATAGGGTGGCAGGGGATTCAACAGATGTGCTGGGGGTAGAATACATTGGACTTTGTGACCAATGCCACACGGTAAGGTAGAAAGAGGAAGCCGAGATTCCTCTGAAATTTTGAACCTGGGCAACTGGAAGGATAGAGAAGCCCCTATAGGAAAAAGAGAAAGAAGAACTAAGAAAAGTCCATTTGCATTTATTGCTGCCAATTCTGTGCCCAGCCCACCACCGGGCCCTAAGAAGACAAGAACAAACTAGCTGCTGCCATCTCGGACATGGCTCTCGGAGGAGACAAAGGCATACAATGGATGATTTCACGACACTGTGACGAGCGTGGGCAGACTCGTCCAAGCACAGTGCTGCAGGGAGTCACTAATAGTACTTCCGTCCACACTGCTGCTCAAGCCAGAAATCTGTGGCTCACCCTTACCACTCCCTGCTTCTTTCATCCAATCACCAAGTCCAGTATATGTGATGTCCTAAATATCTTTTGAGCACCTTTTGAATCCTCCAACTTGTCTTCATCCCCACTGAGAACACACTAGGTCAAGTCACGGTGTCTTCTCATTTCAACTCCTGTAATATAATTTCCTAATTGGTCCCCCCACTTTCATTCTGCTTTGCTCCAATCCATTCTCACACAGTGCCAGAATTATCCTTTAAAAAGGGAAATCTGGATCCCTCTCGTGCTCATCAACCTTCCAATGGCTTCCCATTGCTCTCAGAGTTAGAGCCAATATGTTCAGCCTGGACTATCAGACCCAGAAGGATCTGGCTCACGTGCTTTAGTTCCTATTACACTCTGGAGTCGATGGCAGGCCTAACAATATCCAGAGTGCGCCGGGTTCCTTCAGACCACAGCGCTTTCCCATGTGTTGTTCCTTCTGCCTGGAATGCTCTTCTCCAATTCTCGGCCTGAATAACTACATGTTTGTGGGTCACTTCCTCAGGGAAGCCTCCTCTGACCTTCTAGCCTAAGACTAAACCTCCAGATCTATGCCAAGAGTCAGTAAACTTATTCTGTAAAATGCAGATGGTAAATATTTTAGGCTTTGCAGGTCATAGAGTATAAATACTTTTATCATAGAAGCCACAGACAATGCTTAAACAAATTTATGAATGCTGAACTTTGAATTTCATATTACTCTTTACAGGTCATGAAATACTGGTTTTCTTTTGATCTGCTTTCCGGCCATTTAAGAATGCAAAGGCAATTCCTAGCATCTGGCTGTGCAAAAACAGGAGGTGGATTGGAACTGGCTCGTAGACTGAAGTTTGCAATCCCTGTTCTATGTTATCATAGTATATAGACCCATATACTTTCCTGTGTTTCACCTATCACAGTGGTACTTAAGTATGCATGTGATAGACTTCTTTCTTAAAATATTTTATTTACTTTAGAGAGAGGGGAAGGCAGGGAGAAAAAAGAGAGAAACATCAATGTGTCAGAGAAACACCTTACACACACTCGCCAACCAACCCAGGGCCTGGCCTGGAAACCATGTGTGTGACCTGACCGGGAATCGAACTGATGATCTTTTTTGGTCCATGGGATAATGGTCAACCCACTGAGCCACAACAGTCAGAGTAACGACAGGTTTAGTTTGAGATGCCAGCAGGAAGTCAGAATATGGTGACTTCCAAACATCTGGAACTAAGTTGATGCTAAGATGTAGACAGGAAGTAAAATCCACAGGAGAGATTTAAAAGCTACCTGAGTATGCCACATCACTCAAGGACAGGGGACACTCAGAGAAAGGCTGAATGAAGAGAGGAGAGGGAGGAGGCTGTGGGGCAAGTTTCTGGGCCAGGGAAGGGGCAGAGGTGGGACGGAGGTAAGAACAGACCAGTACAGAGTATTTTAGAAACCAAGCAGAATGACTTGCATTTTTGTAGCCATGTAGTTTACCTCTGTGTTCCTAGTTTTATATTTTGTACTCGGCACGACATATAGTAGACACTCAGAAAATCTGTGAATTGAAAATTAAATCGCATCAGAACGTTTCAAGAAGCACTACACAGCATGTAGCCCACAGGACAGGCTCAAAGAAGGGAGACAGAATAAACTGTGTGAAAGGAATGTTGTTGCCCTGGCTGGTGTGGCTCAGTGGATTGAGTGCTGGCTTGCAAACCAAAGGTCACTGGTTTGACTCCCAGTCAGGGCACATGCCTGGGTTGAGAGGCCAGGTCATCAGTTGGGGGCATGCCAGAGGCAGCCAACTGTGTATCTCTCACACATCCATGTTTCTCTCCCTCTCTGTACCCCTCCCTTCCCCTCTCTGAAAGTAAATAAATAAATACAATCTTTTTTAAAAAAGCAATATTGCTGAGGCCAGTAGGATGAGGCTGGCAGTGGCAGAATCTGAGACTCGAGTTGAGCCTGGTGAGCTTTTCCTCCGCAAGAGCAGTAGAGTCCTTCGATTTACTTTGTTCACTTTGCCTTGGGGACGCAGGAATCTACCAAAATGGATCTCGGTTCTTAAAGAGCTCACATCTGGTGGGGAAAACGAGCACAGGCCCTGATAATATAGAATAAAGTGTAAAGGTACTTTAGGAGTATAGAGACGAAGGAGCTAGTAAACTTGGAAGGCTTCACAGAGGTGACATCTGAGCTCAGTCTTTACCGGTTCGATTTCACTATGTCATGAATTCCAGTGGAAATCAGAACGTGCAAAACCCTGATAAATGCAGTGGTTCACAAACTTTTATGTACGTAAGAATCTCTGGAGAGGTCTGTTTATAATGTAGATTCCAAGGCTACACTCCCCGGGAAACTTCTGGTTCAATAAGTGAGTGACACTCATTTCAAGAAGCTTCACAGGATCCCGCTTTCGGAAAACCTCTTTTGGTGCTCCCATTGTTACTGAGGGTGGGGTTGGGGAAGGGGCGCGGTGGCGGGAGTTGAGGCTGGAGAGAGCTTTGCGAGCCGGGGCTCCCGGATCTCCGGAGGGCATTATCACAATAACAACAACTCCATTTTGAGTCGCGCTTCCAGGGTACTAAAGGCTTTCACTGGCCTTCCTTTATCCGAGCCTCGGAACAGTCTGTGAGGTAAAAATTACGAGTCTCATTTCACCGGGGAGGAAACTGAGGCTCAGAGAGCCGAGCCGATTTGCTCAAGGTCACAAAGTGAGGGTTGACTGAACGCCAGGAGACCGGGTTCTCCGCTCACTTTTCAATAGCAAAAGCAGGCCGCGAGGGGGTGGGACTCAGGCCCTCCCTCCAAGCTGGTTCCAACCTCCAGGCTGGCTCCAAAATGGTGGGGGCAGTGGCGTCAGCAACGCCTCCGCCCCTCGCCTCCAACTCCCTCCTTCTTCCCCAGGCCACCCAAGCGGGGGGAGGGGATAGAAGGGAACAACCCACGTGACTGCCGACAACCTGGCGCGTGACGCAAAACGACGGGCCCAACGCTTGCTTAGCCTTGTGGGAAACGTAGTTCAGTACACCTTCAAATTGCAAGGAAAACCGGCTTTACGACTACATTTCCCAGAAGGGAGCGAGGCGACGCTGCCGCCGTGGGAGAGCGGGGACGCGGGGCGCGCTGTCGGGCGGGGGTGAGATTTGGGCCGGTTGTGCCGTTGCGAGGCTGCAGTCGCGATCGCTGTGGTGGGCCTAGGTGAGTGAGGGCCTCTGTTGGGAACTGGAGGGGTTGGACCGGCTCTAGTCACTTCGTCTTTTATCTTTTCACCGCGGCGGCTGGGTCAGGGTCCGCAGGCCCGCTTGGCGCGGAGCCGCTCGTCGGCGCCTACCTCGGGCCTTTTCTAAGCGGGCCCCGCTCCCTCCGGCTCCTCCCCCTCCCCGCCCTACTGGGCTTCCCCTCGCCCCGGCCTAGTTCCCGAGGCTCGGGGCCGCCTTTTCTCCGAGCACCTTCTACCCTGCCTTCCCCTTCATGCAAGTTGTCGGGGTTTGGCCTCCACGTTCCCCCTCTTCCTCTTTAGTCGTTTGAAACCAATTGTTTGGATTTCCCCTTTTCCCGGAACTCTTGAGTGTCGTTTTCCCCCCGACATAGTCTCCATTGGCCTGGCTCTGTCTTCCCTTAGGGCGCATGTGGCTGGCACTTAGTAAATGTTAGCATCTCTTCCGTTTTTTTTTTGCCGCGTGGCCAAGAGGAGGCATGGTCCAAATTTGTCTGCCACGGGAACATTGGTGCGCCCACTTTTATTTCAGTCTCTTGGACCGGAGGGAGGCCGACTTGCATTCCAGCGATAATCGGCGGGAGGGTCTGCTTATACGAGGCAATTTTCTTTGCTTTCCTTAGGACCTAACCAACTTTTACCAGCTGTTCTATTTGCTTTTCTAAATCTTAGGGGAGGAACATGGCGGCAGAAGCTGGCGAGTAGCGCTGGCGCTCCGAAGGTGGAAGGAAGCCTTCAATGGTAGTACAGTGTTTACGGGGTGATTGTTCGGTGGGTAGGGAAAAAATCTGAGTATGGTAGAGCCTGGCCGGAGAAACCAGTGAAGCTTCTGGTGGCAGCGTAACGGAAGGATCCTGGATCCAGCCTGTCTGGTTTCAAAGTTTGGCCCTGCTAGGTTTGAATTTAGGTCAGGGGCCTTCACTTGCAGGTGCCTCAGTTTCCTTATCTCCAAAGTACTACCGAGTAAGAAACATTGGCCGTGATGTAGGATTGTGATGCAGATTAAATGAAATTAAATTGAAAGCCACTTAGTTTTAAACACTGTTACTATTATCACCGTCGTTTGTAGGATTTCTAGAGTGTAGGTCCAGACCAGAAAGACATGTCTCATGCCAGATGGCCCTCCATTTTTTGAGTGTGAAAATACTGTTGTAGCGTGTCCTGGTATCTAGACATGTGTGTGTAGTTACATAGAAGTCTGTTAAAGACCCCAAAATGGCTGCTTCCATGAAGAACTTGTGGAGCAAATTCCACAGGTTTGTTTTTAACTGGGAAATGTACTTTGTGAACTAGTGTACACACTTTAGCAATATGAAAAACAAATTTTTCTGCAGCTTTTTTAGGGTTGATTATATTTTGTAGAAGAGGTGAGTTGGAGTTTTTATAAGAAACTATTTAACAGAAACAGTACAGTTTTTGTCCAGTACACTTTATGTCCAGTATATTTCCATTTTTAAAAAAAGATTTTACTCATTTATTCTTAGAGGCAAGGATGGGAAGGGGAAAGAGAGGGAGAAAAACATCAATGTGTGGTTGCCTATCGCACGCCCCCTACTGGAGACCTGGCTGGCAACCCAGGCATGTGCCCTGACTAGGAATTGAACCAGAGATCCTTTGGTTCTCAGCCTGCATTCAATCCACTGAGCTACAGGAGTCAGGGCCATTTTTTTTTAACCTTTTACATGAGTGAAAGCTCTTTGGTTTTGGAGACAGTTGTTTTAAGTGTGCAGACTAGGTACCAATTTTAGTGGTGGTGGTGGCAGTAGAAGTTCTTTAGCATATTACTTTAACATCAAGTACAGATATTTTTTGAATTTGGTTTCAGTGGTGAAGTTATGGATTGCAAAAGGAGTGTCCTGTTTTGTACCAAGAAACTGCAAGGAGAAAGCTTGGAGTATTTCCAAGATTAGCACTGAGATGGGGAGAGATGAGTCTGACTGAGAGCATAAAGATAATTCTGGCTGATGTGGCTGGGGATTGAGCAGTGGCCTGCGAACTAAACTGTCTCTGGTTCAATTTGAAGTCAGCGCACATGCCTGGGTTGTGGGCCAGGGCCCCAGTAGGAGGTGCACAAGAGGCAACCACACATTGACATTTCTCTTCCTCTCTTTCTCCCTCTCTTCTCTCTCTAAAAATATGTAAATAAAAACGCTTAATAAAGACATAAGATTTGCCCTGGCTGGTGTAGCTCAGTGGAATGAGTGCAGGCCTGGGAACCAAAGAATCGCCGTTCGGTTCCCAGCCAGGGCACATGCCTGGGTTGCTGTCCAGTTCCCAGCAGGGGACACATGAGAGGCAACCATACACTGATGTTTCTCTCCCTCTCTCTTTCCCTTCCCCTCTAAAGATAAATAAATAAAATCTTAAAAAAAAAAAGACATAAGATTTATATTTTAGAATTGGTCTTTTTTTAAAATTGATTTTAGAGAGAGGAGGGGGCAGAGAGAGAGAAACATTGATTTGTTGTTCCACTTATTTACGCATTCATTAGTTGCTTCTTGTAGGTGCCCTGACCAGCGATAGATCCTACAAACTTGGTGTATTGGGACAACATTCTAATCAATTGAGCTACCTGACCAGGGCTATAATGAATGGTTTAAACCATTAAAAATCTTAGGGTACTAGCCTGTTTTTCTTGGGCCTAGTGACATCTATGGAAGTGTGGTTAATTGAAAGAAGTGTGTTTAATGCTCTTCTCTCAAATAGTAGATTCTGATGGATTGCTCCACACATTCATTCTGTAAGCATCCAGGATTAATCAGTATTTGACTGATTGAGTGATAGATTAAACAAATAGTGTCTGAGAACCTACCATGTACTGGTTCCTGTGCTAGGCTCTGGGAGTACATAAGGGTGTGAGACAGATGGGTTTTGCCTTTTGAGAATTTACACTATCATGGGAGAAGACACAGCAGTAAACAAATAAGTTACAAGTTGAGAAAAGTGATGTGGAAGTATCAAGCAGGGGACTCCAATAGTCAAAAAAGGAGCGACCTAAGGGTAGTCGGAGTTCTTTTTATCAGGAGTGAAGGGACAGTTTTAGTTTTGTAGGGTGTCATGAGGAGAATGTTCCAGGTGGAGGGAACATGTACCAGAACTTGAGAAGAATTGAGCTTTCTGAACTGAAAAGAGGCCAAGTGTGCCTGACACATAGTAAAGAGAGTGGCTAATGATGAGAGGGAGAGGGAAGCTGTTCAGGGAAGCCATTGAAGCCTTTGGGAGGGTGGGAAGGGTTGCCGTCTGATTTGTGTTTTAAAGGCACTTTTGCAGAAGTGTGGAAAGTGGATGGTGGGGGTTATCATTTAAGAGACCATTGTGCTGGTCCAGGCCAGAGATCTAGTTGCCTGAGGTAGTTGGTGGAGTAGGGATGAATCCATTGGAGGAGATCGAGGGTTTGGAGATGACATGGGTTTAATATTCTGTAGAACAGGATGTTCTTCATCTGTGGTTCGTGGACTGCAGGGAGCCCATGAGCTCTAAAGTTTTTGATTTTCTCAAAAAAAGGGTTGTTACCTTCCATCATATTCATAAGCGTGTCAAAGTGTCGAGAACCACTGCTGTAGACTATCCAGCGTAGGGCTATAACCCATAAAAAAGTAGTTGCCCCCGGCTCAGCAGGAGAATAAAGTCATGGGTACCCTTTCTAAGAGTTTTGTCTGTCTTTGCTTTCAAGGGAACTCTTTAAAAAACAAAACAACAACAACAAAAAAAAAACCCCAAGATTAAGTGCCATGCCATAGAAATCATCTTTTAGTTTGCATTCATCTGGAAGTACAGGCTGGTGCACATACTGAGGAAGCTGAACATTAGTGAGCTCAGTTTCACAAAAAATTAATTGCCTCTTGTTTTCTTCATTGGGTTTTGTTCACAGTTCCTAGTTTAGTGGAACAAATGGAGCACCTTAGTGTGTGAAGAGTAAGATAATTTCCTTCAACATGAGGGATTTCAGATGTATATTCATATATAGTTTTCATGTTCTTTTATTTTACTTTTTAAAGGTTTTTACTTATTTTACAGAGAGGGGAAAGGAGGGAGAAAGAGGGAGACAAATGTTGATCAGTTGCCTCTTGAACGTGCCTTACCGGGGACCCCGCCAACAACCCAGGCTTGTGCCTTGATTTGGAATCGAACCAGGGGGCCTTTCGGTTTGGGGAGCGGGGGGATGCCTAGGGCTTTCGTATATTTTTAGATGATAGTGTGTTATTATTGGAAGCATAGGGCGTGCTTTCTGCCCCAGAGTTAGAGCTCTGCCACTGAGAGAACCAGGTATAATTTTTATAGCTGAGGTTGAAAACTAAAAGCTTGTGGACTGAATTCAGTCGGCAGATGTGTTTTGCTTGGCTCACACAGTGCTGAAAATTTGAATTAGTTGTCAGCATTAAAAAACAGGGAGATTTCATGTAAAAATTTGGATTTAGGCTGCTTTTGAAAAATCAGATCTAGCTCTGGCTCAGTGAGTTGGAGCATTGCCCACCCCCTCCTCCACCCTGCACCAAGGCTGTGGTTCAGTCCCTAGCCAGGGCACATACAGGGGGCAGCCTATGAATGCATGAATGAGTGGAACAACAAATCTGTTTCTCTTTCTTTTTTCCTTCCTTCCATCCATCCATCTAACCCTTTTTTAAAAAAGATTTTATTTACTTATTTTTAGAGAAAGGGGAAGGGAATGAGAAAGAGTGATTGAAACACCCATACGTGGTTGCCTCTTGCATGCCCCCTGCTGGGGGCCTGGCCTAAAACCCAGGCATGTGCCCTGACTGGTAATTGAATTGGCGACCCTTTGGTTTCTCAGGCTGGCACTCAGTCCACTGAGCCACACCAGCCAGGGCTGTTCTTTCCTTTCTGTCTCTAAAATCAATTTAAAAAAATCAGATTTGGCACTTATGGCCCTCTTTTAGCTTTGCAGCAGCCATCTTTTGTCGGGGCATGTTCTCCGGTTTGTCACAGACCTCACCACAGCCTGATAGTGTATCCCTGACATGGAGCAAAATGTTAGTTGATGCTTATCGTTTTACATCTTCATATTACTTGTCTTGAGGCGTTTTAATTTGCTGTCCCCGTTCTAGATATATGATACAGACTGCTGATGCACCCACTTAAAGTCATGCTGCTGTCTTAATAGTACATCACCATTAAGCCTTTTTTTGTTTTGGTGCATTATTTCTTTCTTTTTTTTTTTTCTTCTTTAAAAAAAGGGGGAATTTTAGTTAATTTCAGTGGGTGAAGCAGTGAGGGGGGAGAACCCAAAATAATGAATTACTTTGTTTCTAAACTGAAGAAACCCAAGGACTTTTAGAAAGCGGGAAGGCATTGATCTGATCCTTGCCCATGCCTTTTAGCTGGCATATGTGCAGTGTCCTCATTTTTGTTCTGCCTGATTTGCTTTTAAGCATCTGGAATGTGGTAACTGCATAGCTTGGCGTGTTTCAGAAGATGGAAGGCCAAGCAAAGAGAAGTTGCTGAATGTCTAATTAGAATACTTTTGGTTCCGTCCTGAGGCATAAGGACCAGGTGGTTTTTTGTTGTTGTTTTTTGTTTTATCTTCACCCAGGACATGCACTCTCCCAACCTGGGTGGGACTGAGCCAGCAGCCGAGGCCCGTGCCCTGACTGGGAATGGAATCTGCATCTTTCGGATTACGGGGTGATGCTCCTACCAGCCGAGCCACACCAGCCAGGGCTGGCTTGTTTGTTTGTTTGAATGATGTGCCTCTGTGAAGTCCATTGCTTTTCTTCTATAATTCTGTGTTTTTTGAGGAGTTAATAACTCAATTTCACTTCTCTTTATTTTAATTAAAACAGCAGTATAAATAAAAGATAGAAGAAATCATAGATGTGAGGTTGCTTTCTACAATTACCGGAGAGATTTCGCCACTCCAGGGCTCTCCATTACTTCAGGGCTTCTTCCCCAGACCATGGTCCCAGTGCATCTAAAGGATGTGTCCTGGGGTCCTGACTCTAATGCCTTTGGCTATGGGTTGTCAGGAAAAAAACTAAAAATGAAGGAGATCAAGGACTTCGGTCAGATGCTGGAGTGAGAATGCCCAAGAGAAAAAACGAACTGGGTAAAATTTTTAATGTAAGAAATCCTTGTTCTAGATATAACGAAGTGAGTCTTCTGATCCTTGCTTTGTTTGCTGTAAAGTTCTTTCTACCTAGCCGCCATGGAGGTGCCGTATCACAGTTTGGGCTTCGGCAGTTCTGATGTCCCTTCTGTAGCACGTCGGGAAGTGCTCGAGAGAGGCCGTCCTTGACTACCCTGTCTGTGGTAGTGCCTCTTTCACCAACCAATGACCGCTCTACCCTGTGGTGTTACTAGGGGATGTTATATTATTTACTTTTAATTTATTGTGTCTTCAACTATTTTAGAGAGAAAAGAGGGGATTTATTTAATTCTCTGCTGAATCCCCATACCTAGGGTGATCTCCGTCATACAGAAGAGGCTTAGTAAATACTGACAGGATGAATTAATACGGGATAGAAGAAGTGGCTGGCTGGGCGGTAGTTTCAGAGTGCTCCCACTATCAAGTCCCAGTTTACTGAGGTCACCTTCTACCAGTTGAAAATTGCATGGTGGTGGGTGAGGAGATTACAGGGGGGCAAGAGGGTACTTCCTGGAGTGATGGAAATATTCTGTATTTTGTTGGGGTAGTGTTTACACACTATATTTTGTCAAAACTCACCAGTCGGTATTTTTAAAATGTATATATCTATCGTCAGTGAATTATAAAGGTGCTTTTTAAAATTTTGTATTCAAAACCCATCATCTAAAGTCTGTGCTATAAAACTGAAGTTACTCGATAATTAGGTTATGATGATTGTTTTCCTTGGATTTTCAGTCACTTTAGCAAAGTATAGATTGGACAAGAGATTTTAAACTTTTCCTTTGGAGTGAAGAGGTGCCTTAGGAGCTATTGAGGGAAAGAGGCTGAGTTGGTAGTGCTCATTTTAGAGCAGTTCTGCACTGGTGTTTTACTTACTTATTTTGTAAAAAGATTTTACTTATTTATTTTTAGAGAGAGGGGAAGGGACAGAGAAAGGGAGAGAAACATCAATGTGTGGTTGCTTCTCATGTACCCCCTACTGGGGGCCTGGCCTGCAACCCAGGCGTGTGCCCTGACTGGCAATCAAACCAGCGACCCTTTGGTTAGCGGGCCTGACGCTCAAGCTACTAAGCCACTCCTGCCAGGGCTGAAAGCTTAATACTTAATTAACGCCTTGCTTCAGAAGGACTTAGTTGCAAAATTGCATTGTTTGTGATAGTCCTCTTATTTTCCCGAAACATTTAGAAGGTGATATGTTGAATATTGGGTTGATGGAGAATGCTTTGTCTTTGTTCCTGGCAAAGAACTTAGCTTGTCTGTTCTCTTCCTTTATTTCTGTTTTATGCTTATTTTTGCTGGGCATTTTACCTTCAGCACGTATAAATTGTTTCACCATTCAACCAGCCAGGGGTGATTAAAGTGGCCTTGAATGTAGTGCCTTGTTAAATGACAGTATGGAATGAGGAAGAGAATATATTTAGTCGATTGTTGGCTTACTGGACTCTGTTTTAGCTGTGGAGGCTGCATAGTGCTGGAGGAAACATATGATGAAAGTAAATAGATAGGAAATACTTTGTCTTCCAGATAGGGAGTACTCTTTGTTCCATTTTCAGCAAAATATTTTCAGCTGCAGTTTCAGTTAGTAGGGCATGTTTATGGAGGTATATGATCCGTGGTACCTAGAGGTCTTGATTTTCTCAGATGAATATGATGAGAAATGAAGTCTGCTTCCTCTCAAGCTTTTTTTTTTTTTTTTAATTGGAGCTGTGGTGCAAGTTGCTCAACCTTTTGGAGTATCTGTTCAATTTCAAATGGAGAGAGAAGTCATTGTTTACCTTCAATAGGGTTATTGTGACGGTTAAATGATTAGTTCAGTGCCAAGGCACATAGTAGGGATTCACCAAATTAATTTCATTATTATATATGGTAGACGGGCTGCTTATTAACTATTTGGAAATGGGCAGGAGTCACGGGACATTGTCTGAAAGGATAATGTAAAACACCCAAGCCCTCAATTGATAACAGGTGGAAAGCACAGAGTATGTGGTAAAGGTGGTATTTCAAGATTGTGAGGGAAGGGTGGCTTAATTGGTCCATAAACAGTTCTGGAACAATTGGCTAACCACTTCAAAAATTTGATTATCTTGACAGTATATTCTGTTAAAATGAAAACTAGAGAGGTACAGAGTAAATCAATAATGAGGTGGCATTTTCTCCCTCAGATCTCCATCATGATTTAAAAAAACATGACTATTACTGCTGGCCAAGATGTGGAGAAATAGGCATTCTCAGATACTGCTGGGAGCAATATAAACTGCTGCAGACTCTCTGGAGTACAACAGTGTATATCTTACTTTTAGAATAATTATTACAGTTACTCATGTTAAGTGATAAATGGAAAGAACCCTAAATGGACAAAGTCTAGGGGACTGCTTGTATTATAGTACTCTTTATACAGTAGAATGCCAGGTAGAAAAGAGATGCAGATTGAAGAATCGAATGTGTTGACATAATATCAGTGAGTTAAAAAAAATGCCCAGAACTGTTGGTTTTGTTCGGTTCAAAAATCTTTGTGACTCCATTTCCTCCTTCGTCAGTGTTTATTAAGTATGTGCTGAGCTTTAGGTGTTTTGGAGGGGAGAAAAAGTTACCTTGAATACCTGGTCTAGATATGCGCAGGCTAATTCACTAGCCACACGTGGCTACCTAAATTTAAGTTAATTGAAATTCAATATGATTTTAGTAGTTTTCATACACAGCCAATAGGAACACATTTGGTGGTGGCTACCATAACAACATTTACCGTATCTCCAAGTTCTGTTGGACAGTGCTGGTCTAGTTTGCCTTTTCCTGTGTTTGTCAGCATCACTTCTGCCTGTCGTAGGTGGGGGCCTCATAGTAGTTGCTGCTTTCTCCACTTAGATTTCACAGAAAAGGATTTATTTTTTTAAGTTCTCACTCGAGGGCTTGTTTATTGATTTGAGGAAGGGTGGGGCAGAGAGAAAGAGAGACAGACATCCCTTGGTTGCCTCCTGTATGTGCCTGTACCCTGACCGGTGATTGAACCTGTACCTAGGAATGTTCCCTGATCGGGGATCAAACCTTCAACTTTTTGGTGTATGGCTTGACGCTTCAATCAAGTAAGCATCTGGCCAGGGGAGAGTCAAAATGTTTTAAATTCATTTTTTAAAAAGATTTATTCATTTTCAGAGAGACGGGAAGAAAAGGAGAAAGAGAGGGAGAGAAATACTAATGTGTGGTTGCCTCTCTTGCACCTCCTACTGGGGACATGGCTCACAACCTGGGCATGTGCCCTGACTGGGAATCAAACTAGCCACCCTTTGGTTCACAGTCTGCACTCAGTCCACTGAGCTACACCAGCCAGGGCTTAAAATCGTTTTTATGGGACTCCAGAGGTTGTAACATGCTTCTTGCCTTAACATGCTGCCTAGCAAAGACATTCATAGGGTGCACTCAGTGAATGCTAACTTAATGAAACATTTGTAAAAGTGCTTAAACTTTTTTAATGTGTATTGTTTCAGATCTTTATGTTAGTGGTTTTAGAAGAGGAATAGCCAGTCCTGATAGGCCAACTGAATATCTTACTAAGGGGTCATTCTCAAAGGCAGACAACGAGGTTGGCAATTGTGTTTCAAAATAAAACATTAAACCAAGGAGAGGGACTGGAAATTAGGAAGAGAGGGGGCAGAAATTAGGAAGGAGACCTCTTTTTACTGTATACTCTTGTACAGTTTGAATTTTTTCTGTCTATTGCTAAAAAGAAAAAACTAGGTGAAAAGAAGAATTAAACATTTTCGTTCAAGTAAAAGTCCATGTTAATATCACAAGTTCTCTGATTCTGTGTGCATTTTTTCCTTTTTTAAAACCATATGTGCAACAACATAGAGGAATCTTGACATTATTACATTAGGTGACATAAGCTAGACATAAAAGGACAAATGTATGATTTTGCTTACATGAGGTACCTAGGGTACTCACAGCATGGTGGTTGGAGGGATGTCACTGTTTAATGGGTACCCAGTTTCAATTTGGGAACATGAAAAAGTTCTGGAGATAGATGGTGGTGATAGTTGCGTAAGTGTGAATATACTTAGTGTCACTGAACTGAACTATGCACTTAAAAGTGATTTTAAATTTGTGTTATATATGTTTTACCACAGTAAAAAGAAAGTATATAGTTAATACTCGTCATTCAACAAATAGCCCTGGCTAGTGTGGCTCAGTGGTTGAATGCTGGCCTGTGAATCAAAGGGTCGCCAGTTCGATTCCCAGTCCAGGGCACGTGCCTGGGTTGCCATCAGGTCCCCATTAAGGGGTGTGTCAGAGGCAACCACACATCGATGTTATCTCTTTCTCTCTCCCTTTCTCCTCTCTAAAAAATAAATAAATAAAATCTTTAAAAAAAACAAAAACCGAAATATGTACCTAGACGCTGGGAATACAAACAGGAGTTTGATCTGGTACTTACTACCAGTATTAGTGATATCGTAGGACTGTTAGTTTTCAAGGAAATAGAGGCGTATGTTGTAGGGAAACTGGTAGCTTATAAAAATTTCGTAATGGATAAAATGATGATAAAGGAGAGTAAGTAGCTGTTATGGTTTCAGATAAGACAGTCTTATCCTGTGAATGAATAGGACTCCTCAGATAGATGTTATTTTGCTCTGAGGCACCTCTGCATTGCATGCAGACATGATTTTCAAAATCATCAGTCTGAGAAACTCTCATGTACAGGTGGCATGTTGATCCCTCTCATGTAAGTTGAGAACCTGGGGCATAGAATGATGGTGTCATTTGGGAGGCATACTCAGTCAGCCTGGAATCAAGTACAGGCTTGGGTTTGTTAGCAGAGTGCGTTGCTTCTTAAAGAGGCTTTTGAAGATGTAATAAACAACTTTTATTCTGAATCTGCTGTAAAGCCAAATTCTGAATTCTCAAGAGGAAGAAGGTGACTGTTTAATGACCTTATGACTACCCATACTAGGTGGTTGCGGTCTTTTTCTTTTCACTGTCATTTTGGCCTTGGCATGATGAATAATATAATAATGCTTATTAAGTATGTGCTAAGCACTGATTTAAGAACATTACATACATATTTATTCAGTTTTTTAAAAATATTTTATTTATTTATCTTTAGAGGGGAAGGGAAGGAGAGAGAGAGAGAAACATCAATGTATGGTTGCCTCTCATGAGTCTCCTGCTGGGAACTGGCCTGCAACCCAGGCATGTACCCTGACTGGGAATCGAACCTTGATCGATTGGTTCGCAGGCCCGCGCTCAATCCACTGAGCTACACCAGCCAGGGCCCCGTTTATTCAGTTTTGATGGCAATCCTAGGTAGTAGGAACCAGCTTTACCTATGAGAAAACAAAGATAGATTTAATTAAGGAACCAGTGGTGGAGGTGGGGATCAAACCTAGGCAGTCCGACTTGAGAACATGCTCTCTTATTTATTGGGCCAGTGGTTTGTAAACAGCTTTGGAATGATTGATTACTAATTTTATTTGTCTTACTGTGAGTTGGTGGATGTAAGTTTTAAAAAAATGATAGTTTGTCATTTGTGACTTACAGTTTTGAGAAATACTGCTGTTTAAGGGTTTATCCCTGTGTGGCCATGAGCACTAAATGCCTCTGTTAGGCAAATAATATAGAAGCAGAGTTGCCAAACTTTTTCTTTTGTAAAGGTCCAGGCAAAACTAGGCCTTGAGTGCTAAGAGGCAACACTGAGGCTATTATGTAAATACATAACGAGAGAAAACTTTTCTTATTGGCATAACTAAAAAAACAATAATCAAATACAATTTTTGTAATACAGATCTGTTAGTAGAAAGGAATTCTTTGGGGGATAATATTTAACTTAGGTTCAAAGTTAACTTAACCTATCAAAATCGATGGTAAATACTCACCTATGAATGTTGAAATATGTAGTGACGGTTTACACGTGTCATCTTTGAAAATACTTTTTCACAAAGAGAGGTACTGCCAAAAACTAATACTAATTCATGAGCGTACGATTTTAATTGAGTATATTCATCACTTGGAAGGCATTTATAGAATTCCGTTAGAGTCTCTTCTTGATATTTGCCTTTAGTATGCAGATTAATCATCTCCAATTGAAGATTGGATGGAAGTTCCAAAGGTATACAGTCGGGTGGATTTTGCAATATGGAGATTTCCTTTGTACTTGTATTGAGGTTGGAAATATGCTGGAATGAACTAAAAATATGTTGGCTTAAAATTTGTGTGGGGATGGAGATCTCATTGCTTGTTTTAACATTTGCTAGCACGGGAGTAAATAAAGTAACCTGATACTATTTGTGATTTAAGCAATGTTTAAATAGCATTCAGATTAGTTTGTTGCAGTATGTTTCCCCAAGAAGTGCTGTTTTGCCTTGTAATTTCTGTTTTTTTGATGTGTATTTATTTTATTGTATTTTTTTCCATTACCATTTATCCTGCCATACCCTCTCCACCATCAATGACCCCAACTGCCCCCCCATCTGTAATTTTCAGTAGAATTTATTTACAAACGTTATCAACTCTGCAGCAAAAGCTAATTTCCAAAACTGTTCATTATTCAATAATAGTGTTTAAGGGTGGTTCTTGTTCAGAAAATTTCCAGATTCAGCCCTGAGCTATTTTAAAATAAATAAATAAATAAATAAATAAAATTTTACCTTTGCTAAGCCATTGAACTGCTCTTTGGTAGGGCAGTCAGGATTCACCTTTTATTTCTGATGAAAGTTTACAGAACTGACAATAGTTAAGTCTACAAGAATGAATTGAGAGCTAATAAAGGTCTCTCTTGACAATATTGGCTCAGCTTAAAATTTTGCAATAGCTCAAAAATTTTTGGGGGAGTTATCTGCTGACAAAAATAGTGCAGAGAATAACCGTATGCTTTTTTAAAAAATATATTTTATTTATTTATAGAGAGAAGGGAGGGAGAAAGGGAGAGAAGCATCAATGTGTGGTTGTCTCTCGCGTGCAGCCCAGTCATGTGCCCTGGCTGGGGATTGAACCAGAAACTCTTTGGTTCACAGGCCGGCCCTCAGTCCATTGAACCACACCAGCCAGGGCAGAATAACCATACGCCTTAAGTAGTTTACATTTTCACAAACTCTGTAAGTTTGTCCAAATAAGCCCTTTTCCACACATTTTAACCATCACTTCTGACACATTTTAGCAGTTCAAGTTCAGGTTGTATGGAGTTAGTGTTCTCTCAACTTCTTTGAAAAAAATTCTTGCCTGTAATTCCACACAGACTATTCGTAGAGGCTGACTCTTCACTTACCTTAAACTCAGCGTTGACCTACTCCAGTGAACAACTGATCAGTATCAGTAATATCTGTCAAATGATCAAGAGCCAGGGAACACTACTCAAAGTCATGTGCCTTTTTTTCTTTTTAAACACCTAATTCTGGAGCAGTTTCAGATTTACAGAACTAAGAAAACAGATGTATACTCCATATTGCATCTCCCCTATTAACAGCAGATAGAAGCCAAAAAGTATACCTTTGCCTGTCTGGATAACATAGGGCAAATTGGGGTGGTGGTGCATAGAAACTGGTGGCAGGGATGACTCAGGCTTCAAGTGTCTCCCTTCCTTCCGCAGAGTAACTGAGGGCCAGAGGCTCAGATTTGCTTCTCCACCATTGGTACAATGGAAGATTGAAGACTTGTTGGGATGATAAAATTCTTGCCAACATCTAAGACGAGGTTAATTAATAGGAAAGAAATGTGATGGGATAGTAAAATGGAAGATTTTTTTTGTGTGTATGTGTGTGTGCTTGTGCGTGTGTGCTCTGGTTAAAATTTTAAGGGATGGATGTATTGGAATAGTTTCTTTCCTTAATTCCGTGAGTTGTAGAGTAAGCAGTTCTCTGTCCTGTAGCAGTCATCCGGATTTCCCTCAAACTGATGTGTGCCTCTGTGATTAGAAACAGAAAAAGAAATTGGGGGTGATCCAGGAATAATCTGTAAGGATATATGCAAAAGTATTTTGAATGAGTTTTTGAAAATGCTGTATTTTTACTATTTGTCAGCTAAGTAACTGTAGACCAACATTATTGTTAATTTGGTTAAAGGTCTGTCTGAATGTTAATTTTATCTAGATAAAAGTCTTATCCTGTTGTTTTAAGGGTAGGTTTTTGTTGCCTGTTTATAATGTTAATTGCCTAGTTACCTTTAGTATAGGTCAAGAGTTTATTGCTTGGGTAATCTGTTTACTCAGCAGACACATACCACTGTTAGGGAAATCGACATATTCACCGAATGAGATGAGTGTAAGGAGATACAGGTCTAGGATAACACAGAGGAGTGCTACCTAACCCAGCCCGGGCAAGCCAGGGGCAGCTCTCTGGGGGAGGAGACCCTCCTAGGAATGAGTTTAGTGAGACGTGAGGGGGCATTCTAGGCTGAGGGTTCCCTATGTACCAAGAGACCAGAGTTTGAGGAAATACATGCCTTTCTTTTCTGGCCCAATAGGCAAGGGTTCAGCTGTGTGTAAGCAACTGTTTCAGAAAAAGCTAAGGTGGGTATCCTTGACTGAGTGAATGCTGAGTAAGTGAAAAAAAATTAATGTTGAACCTGCATCTTTAGATTATTTGAATTATGGTGCCTTCCTACTGTATAGTAATGTGAAGGAATGATAAAGCTTTAATAAGCTGAGAGTGAGAACATTAACTACACATATGAGCTTGTTGGTCTTGGAACATTATTTTCTTGTTTTGAATAGTACCCTATATAGTGTTGTTGTATATGCCCATGTTAGTAATGTTTAGGTCTGGGAAGATTTAAACAGCTGGATCAGAAGGGTTTGTGTGTGTGCTCGCTTTGAGGGATGAGGATGGGGGATTACTTTAACTTGAAATGTATTTATTAAATTTAGTTCTGCGTACATCAGTAAAAAAATTTTACCTCAAATATCTAATTCTTCTGAAGTAATTTTTCAGTTTGGATTATGGAATTCGTGAATTTGTCTTGCATAATGTAAACTGTAGCACCTGAAATGTTGCCAGTGAAAGTATCAGGTTATAAGAGGAAGGTTTTGGCTTTCCATGCCTCATCCTTACTGTAGGAAGTTGGATGGGTTAAAACGTATGTGAGAGACAAGCAGACAGAGACACTCAGGCTAGTATACTTAGAGAAGCCTGTGTCCATTTGGAGTGCAATTGAGGGCTACAGTAGATTTTTTTACTTACAGATTTCAAGCGTCTGTATTTCAATTTGCAGTCTGCAAGGGTTAGGTAGCTATTTTAACACTGCTTGTTTCCTCTCATTCCAGAATTGTATCCTGACGTTGTAAATTGGAGAAGCCAGCAACATTGCCGGTGTTTCTTTGAGGTAGTGTCTGTTTGGGATCCAGTGCAAGTTGAATCATTGTTCAAATAAGGTAAGCGCATGGTGGTAAAAGGAGCTAATAATAACTTCACTGACTTCTAAACCCAGTCTTATATTTAGAGTTGTTTATTCATAAGATTACTTAATGGAAGTTCCAGGTTCTTGAATAAGTGTTTGTCATTTTAATAAACTGAAATAAGATGGTAAGTAGCTTTGCTTTCCTATTTGATTCCTTTCTAAGTTATAGAATCAGCAGTTACTTTTCAATTTTAACTGACTTTTGAGTTCTTTAATAACACATGTATTCACTTGGAAATATTAAAAAAGGTTATCTATAAACTTTACATGTAAGTATTAATATTTTGGTGAATAATCTCTTTATGTATGTGTTACTTGGATATGTGTGTGTTTAATCAAAATTGGGGTTGCACTGTCTTGTCACCTGGTTCTTGTTAACAAGAGCAAATTTGCATTTTTAAATGACTCATGGCATTTCATCATGGATGTGCCATATAATTTATTTCCTTTTTGGTAGACATTTAGGCTTTTCTCTTACTTTTCCCCAAGATAACTATGTGATGGACATGAATAACTTCATGTATACAGGGGTGGACAAAAGTAGGCATATAAACACAGGGTTTATTCCTGTATTACTTATTAATTATTGTACTATTTATTTTTAATACATGAAAGAACCCTTCTGCATGGATAATGTCAGACCCTCGTCAGCTCCACTAGGGTTTTTATGAAAAACAACAGTCCCATCTCACCCCCTTCCCAGGCCCCCAGCAATCATTTCCAACTCTTTAGTGTTTCCTTCTGTGTTACCCTAAACAATAAGCTTATTTTGCTACTTACTGATTTTCCAGTTTTTGGTATTATCTGTTAACTTCCCACCTTGGATAGTAGCAGTTTTCTGGAAGAATATCCTGACCACCTTACACATCCACATTTATTGTAGCTCTGATTATAATGTAATTTTGGTTAGAGCAGCATTTAGTGTTGACAATATTATGGTTTTGTACACCTTATCACAGCCAAATAATGTTGCATGCTATAGTCCATTATTATTATTATTTTTTTGCACAACTTTATGTTTGTTAATCTTTTTTTGTCTCCCTTGCTTAATTTTCATGTTTTTATTGGTAATTCCTCTTTGAATTCTACCCAGAAGTATAAATCTTGCTTAATACTGGAAGCATATTGGATATATTGTAAATATATCTTCTTGGAGATGCCTTCTGGTCTGCTGTATTCTGGACATGTACTCTAGGTCGCTGCCCAGCGGTCACATGTGCCATCCCTGCATCATTGTCCTGATGGTTTTTCCTACCTCACGCTGGGTCCTCTTATCTTTTCCCAGACCTTTCTTGATTTAATCACTTGTTTTAAAGGAGCATCTTTTTCCATTAGCTTCCTGAGAATGGGTATTGGAGATGTAGATTTTCAGACATGCATATCTAAGAATGTCTTTATTTTGCCCTTATATTACTTTAAACCCCCCCCCCCCAATGTTCTGAAATTTCGTAATGATGTTATTGTGGCTCTTCTCATTCAGTGTGCTAGTGGGTCACTCAGTGGACTGGAACTTATGTCCCTCAGTTCTGGGAAATTTTCTAGAATTATGTTGTTGATTTTTTCCCCTTTATTTTTTCTACTCTTTTTCTGGAATTTTGTTGGATGTTGGATTTTGTCTCTGCAGGTTTGTCTCTTTTTATTTTTGTTTTTCCCTTCTTTGTGTTTTTGTTCTACTTTGTGGGAGCTGTCCTTGGCTATGTTTTTTAACCTTTGGTGTAGTTTTTCACTTGGATATATTTATATTTCCATATTCAGCAAGAATTCTGTTTAATCAGTCCTACTTCATGCAACTCTTAATAGCCTCAGTCCCTACAAGATACACCCTCGATATGCTTGCAGAAACTTGTGTTCCTACAGCTGCCAGGACAAAGTGACAGTTGGTTCTTTGCATTTTCCCAAGTGAGTCAGGGATTTCAATTGCAATAAATTACAAACCATTTTCTCCCCATCTCTCACGAAGGCTTTTCAATTTGCTACCATCATGGATGATGAGTTAGTTATTGTGGTAAGAACCCTTAAGAGGAGATCTACCTTTTTAACAGATTTTTAATGTACAAGTACACTGTTCTCTATAGGTACGGTTTTGTACAAGATTTGTAAAGCTTCACAGCAGCTTGGCGCACATTGATCACTAACTGCCCATTTCTCCTTTTCCCAGCTCCCTGACAACCAAGCTTCCACTCTTAAATCTGTGAGTCATGCCTAGTATTTTATTTTATTTTTATTTTTAAAAAGATTTTCTTTTTAGAGGGGAGGGAGGGAGAAAGAGGGAATAATCAATGTATGGTCGCCTCTCATGTGCCCCCTACTGGGGACCTGGCCTGCAACCCAGGCAGGTGCCCTGACTGGCAATCAAGCTGGCGGCCCTTTGCTTCACAGGCTGGCACTCAGTCCACTGAGCTACACCAGCCAGGGCAAATACTTTGTTTTCTAATGGCTTGCTTTTTTACGTTTCTTTAACTGGAATTTTATTTTTGTTTGTGTTAAGAAGATAAAATCTTACTTTTTTTAATCATATGGTTAATTACTTTTCCCAAACAGTGGTTTATCCTTTTTCCTAGTGATTTGAAAAGCCACCTTTGTAAGGGTATATTATATGGTATATTTCTAAACTTTGTATTTGTTTCATTTAGCTGTCTAATTTTGTATTAACACTCAGATGTTTTTATTATCGTAGCCTTATTCACCTTTAAATATTTAGTGATGCAAGCCTTTCTTGCCTCTTTAGCTTCAGCAAACAAAATGCAGTTGATTATTTCTATACTTATTTTTATCCATATGGAAATACGGCAGTTCAGGAGACTGAAATATGGGCGGTGGGCAAAGTGGGAGGAAGTGGGGACATCTATAACAGTGTCAACTAACTAGCTAAATATTATGAATAAATAAAGAGACTTAAGTATTGGAAATTTAAAAATAAAGACTAGAAGGACTTGTACATAGGAAGTCAATTGGCATAATAAACATTGGATTTTAACTTTAAGATTCTTATTTTTGTCTTTTAAGGCAGCTTTTGATTTTTTGACTCTGTCTTTTAGACACTTGAGTGCTTGTTACTGTGCTTGTTTTCTGTGTTAGGGATACCAGTAGTGAACAAGACAGACAGGACCCCTGTTCCTAGAAGCTCACTGTCTAGTTTGAGAGGGGGCAGATACGGTAAGTTCAGATTTTCCTGAGTGCTAGGGAAAAAAATAGGACCACGAGATAACTTGGGGGTGGGGAAGCAGTGAGGTTTCAGTAGATAATATACTAATGGAAGACCTGGCGATGACCTGAGATTGGAAGGATGAGAAAGGAGCCATGCTGGAGACTGTGGAAGAGTGTTTATGTGGAGACAATGGCAAATGTAAAGGTGCTCACACTGTAAATGCCTGGCTTGTTCAAGGAAAAGAAAGCAAGCTGATATTGCGACTCAGCGAGAGGGATTGAAAGGGGAAGACGGTGGCTTGAGATGATGTTGGATACATAGGTGGGGGCCACATTTAGAATTTTGAAACTATGGCAAGCCAGAGCTTTCACATATAAATAAGATTAATTCAGTTTTGTTCCTTTTTTAAAAAGCAACTGTAAATTGTAGAAGATGTCCTAGGAAATAATTAGACTATAGATAGTTAAGAGAGGGGCAGCACTGTTCACATGTATCTGAACTAAATTCTGACTGTTTGGATCCACTTGGTTTGGGGTAGTTGAGTTGTCTCCAGATTTAGATAGCTTTGAGTAGTGCCTTAATCAATTTATTTTAAATGGAAGCAACAGGTTGGGTTCTTTTTATTTCCTTTGTAAACTCAGGTGACTGGTAAGATTCAAAATGATAGATCTTGGAATCATTTTTGGTTTCTTATATAGAGTTGTTTGTATTTAAGACATCTCTCTTTTTTTCCTTATATGGTAAAATACAGATATAAAATGCAAAGACATTAGATAGTTACCTCAACAGGAGAGTCTTAGTGGATAGAGACAAGAAACTTCAAAAATAAATGAAGAATTTAAAAGTGACTAAGTAATTTTGAATTAGGTTCAAAACTCGAGCATTTGAAAAGACATAATTACGGCCCTGGCTGGTGTGGCTCAGTGGATTGAGTACAGGCCTGTGAACCAAAGCATCGCCGGTTTGATTCCCAGTCAGGGCACATGCCTGGGTGCAGGCCATATTCACTCCCTCTCTTTCTCCCTCCTTTCTCCATATTTTTAAAATAAATAAATAAAACCTTTTTAAAAAAGGAGAAAGAAGAGACATAACTATTGTCATCTTTTAGGACTGCATTGTCAAGAGAAGTCTAATGTGTGAATCACATGTAATTAAGTTTTCTAGCAGCCTTATTTAAAAAAGCAGATGAAATTAATTTTTAATGATTTATGTAATTTAAGGTATCAACACATCCGCCTTTCAACATGTAATTAATATAAAAATAGTTACGGTGTTTTACATTCTTATTTTTGTACTGAGTCTTTAAAATGCTGCAGTATTTATTTTGTGTCTACAGTTCATGTTCAGACTAGCCACATTCACACACTCAGTAAATACGTGCTCCACGTGTGTATTGGACAGTGCAACTTTAAGAACTCATTTATACTCCTGAAGGGACAAATAAATTAATGAGATTTAGGTATTGAATTATACCCTCCTACATTTCAAACATAGTTTGAAGCAGTGATGGGTGAACATAAAATGATATAAACACACAAATGTTTTTCCTCCTCTAAACTTCTGTGGATAGACTTAATTTGAATAAGATGATTTGATCCTATAAAAGACCAGTGTCTGTAAAACATGTCAAACAAATTATTTCTCTTAACAGAGTTGTAAATAATCTTAGTGTAGAACTCCACGTAAACAGTGATGTCTGTGTGTCACTGGTGGGATGATTGCTTGGTGAGGAGAGACCATAATCTTGGTTCTTGGAATCTGCAAATAATGGCCATCAACCACTGGTTCTGAATCCCTTTCCAGGTGCCCTGGATAAGAGGCCTGATAGGTGGGCTTTTTAAAAAAGCTCTGTAGGTGATTACAGTATGGACCACTGGTTCAGGCCAAGGTGTTACTAATAATAATTTCATTTAAAAAATAGACACTTGGTCTGGCTGGTGTGGCTCGGTGTATTGAGTGCCAGTCTGTGAACCAAAGGGTTGCCAGTTTGATTCCCAGTCAGGGCACATGTCTGGGTTGTGGACCAGGTCCCCAGTGGGGGTGTGTGAGAGACAACCATGCATTGATGTTTCTCTCCCTCTGTTTCGCTCTCTAAAAAAATAAATAAATACATTTTAAAAAAACATGCATACTTAAGTGTCATAATTGACAGTTTAATTTAGTTTTTTAAAAGATTCACCATAGCCCTGGCTGGTGTAGCTCAGTGGATTGAGTGCGGGCCTGCAAACCAAAGGATCATGGTTTGATTCCTAGTCAGGGCACATGCCTGGGTTGCAGGCCAGTTCCCAGCAGGGGATGCATGAGAGAAAACCATACATTGATATTTCTCTCCCTCTCTCTTTCCCTTCCCCTCTAAAGATAAATAAATAAAATCTTTAAAAAAATAGAGTAAAATTTCAGAGAATAAACAGTTTTAAAAAATAAATAAAAAATAAAAGATTCACCATAATTAGAGCTGGAAGGAAGCCATTAGTGTCTTTATTAAGTTAGAAAAGCTGAAAGTTTTTCTTAAAAAAATGAGAAGAAAATATTCCCCAATGATAACACACCTATTTAAAATAGGAACTGAAATTGCTGTTACCTTTCCCTGGGGATACAGGAGAGGAGCCTCTGGGGCAAATTGAGATTATTTAAGCTGCTGACTGTGCAGTGCTGTTCATTCTGTTTCTCTAATGATAAGGTTTTAATTGTGTAGATGGTCCTGAGTTTCATAGACATCCATTGAGCAAATCCTCAGAAGATAAAAGTTGCCCACATTAGGGATATTGTGATGAACAACTTCCTGATGAATGGCTCGTCAGGTTGCTGTTGTTTTTCCCTGCTAACATCCAGCAGCAAAAGGGTTTTTTTTTCTCTCTAAAGGTCATGACCTTGAATAGGACCTTCTCTTGCTTCTGTACACCTCAGCAAAGCATTCGCCAATTTAGCCAGTAAAACTATGGAACACTTTATTGTTCTGTGTAGGGAGATCTCATTGCTTCTTATTAATAGCAAGAAAATGGAATCAGTGGTCAAATCTGTTTGCTGTCAAAGAAGTTATAGTTTCACTCTGGGTTTATAGCTAAATGTATCTTACGGAGCTCACCTGCTACATGCCAGGCAGTTTACACACACATTTAATTCCCATGCGGATCTTGTGAGGTATGAGAGAGTATCTTATTCATCTAATGAATGGAAGAGCCAAGTTCTTTTTTGGGGGGTGGGGGGTGGGAAGCTACTACTACTTGCAGAACTTGGTCCGGTATTATAAAGTAGGTCTCAACAAGGGTTCTGTCCATTTGGGACAGTGCATTTTAGGTTGAGTGTTTGTTTCCGCATATTCCCTCACTTAAACCCACTTTCATGCTCATCTTGAAGTAACATAATATGGAAAACACTGAATGAAACCTGAATTCTAGTGCTAACTTTGTTGCTTACTATGGGTTCCATTTTCATTGAGCAGGGATTTCCCAGTTATTACCTACCTTGGTCTTCATAATGGTCAGCATGGACACATGCTGACTCCCCCCACGTGGGCAGTGGGGGAGTAAATAAAAATTTATTTATTTTAATAAAATAAAATAAAAATTTTGTTTAAGAATAGTGCCAGACTTACAGAAAATTGCAAGGGTGGTGTAGAATTCCCATATTAGTTTGCTAGGACTTCTGTACCACAGTACCACAAATTGGATTGCTATGTAACAGTAATTTATTACTCCATTGATCTAGAGGCTAGAAATAAAAATATTTTCTTTTATTGGCAGTATTGGTTCCTCCTGAGACTTGTGAGTTCCATGCCTCTCTTAATGGCTTTCAAATAATCATCTTCTCCCTGTGTCTCCTCACAGGGAGACATCTATCTATCTCTATCTATCTGTCTATAGATAGATCCATCTATCTATCTATCTCTATGTCCAGACTTCCCCCTGTTGTCAGGGTACCAGTCCTGTGTCTGTAAAGATCCTGTCTCCTAATGACATCATACTCCAAGGTACTTGGGGTTAGGACTTCAACATATAAATTTTGGGAGTCAGGGGGGCAACACAGTTTAACCCATAATAGTTTTTATATTCCCTATGCTGGATTTCCCCTATTATTCACATCTTACATTTGTATGATACATAATGAGCCAGTATTAATACATTATTGTGGACTAAAGCCTTAACCTATTTTTATCACATAAGAAAATTTCAAAGAGGGGATGTGACTTGGAAAAGTTCTCACCACTAGTGATTTCCTTTCTGACTTTAAAAGAAAACTTCCAAAGGCACATTATGAGCCTGAAGAGACAAGAGATTATTTTCTACCTGCAATTACAACAGGCCAGGGAGCTTGTCTTGTTTGATGGAACTGCAGAATGCTCTTGGTACTTCTTGGATCATGTTACTTTCTGGAGAACATACAACAATCTTACCAAAGTAACTATAAAGTACAGAGATTGTGAAACTTCTTTAAAGAGAAAATACTATTTAAAAAATAGAGAAATAATTCTGTATTTACCTTTCCAGTAAGCACCTCTTAGTGCAATGTCCTGTTTGTGTTTGCAAAGCTCAGCCTACTACCCATCTTGACGTCTTTGAAAGTAAGTTGTACGTTCTTAAAGTCCCCTAGAATTCCTCTGTTATTCCAAATAACCTCCTTTTGCTGTGACATCACTAGATAAACCTTATATTTATAACACAGGGTGCCAGCAAGTAAAGTTGAGTTTACCACCTTCATACTTATTATTCCTTCAGAGTACCTTTAGGAGGCATATTTTTTAAAAAAATATTTTACTGATTTATTTTTAGAGAGGTGGGGAAGGAGGGAGAAAGAGGGAGAGAAATATTGCTCTGTTGCTTTTTGCATGCCCCAGTTGGGGACCGGGCCTGCATCCCAGGCATGTGCCCTGATTGGGAATCAAAACGGCAACATTTTGGTCTTCAGATTGGCACTCAGTTCACTGAGCCACACCAGCCAGGGCTAGGAGGCGTATTTAATAGTAAAATAAATTGGTGTGTGCCCTAACTGGTGTGGCTCAGTGGACTGAGTGCCAGTTTGTGAACTGAAGTGTTGCCAGTTCAATTCCCAGGCTAGGGCACATGCCTAGGTTGCAGGCCAGGTCCCCAGTAGGGGACTTGTGAGAGGCAACCACACATTGATGTTTCTCTCCCTCCCTTCTCCTTGCACTATAAATAAATAGATAAAGAAATGAATGTGTGTAAAAAAATTTTAATGCATTTTACTAGCTCTTTTCATGCTGGTGACTTCAGACTTCATTATTTGTATGTTTTTAATTTTCAAGCACTTTGTTTTCTGTGAATATTGTATAATATCCCAGATGTTTTAAGACTTTCATATATTCTCATTTCTGACTGCGGGAGAAACAGCAGTTTGATTGAAAGAATGAATAAAGGGATTTCCCAGCAAAGGTTGGTTTTCAATATCTTTAATTATTTGATATTTTTTCTGGTGTTAAATAATAAAGAAAAGTTTATGGAACTGATTCTGGAAATAAGGCCTGAAATAGTGTCCCTCTGCATGCTATATTCTGTGTCAAATAGAAAATACATGTCTCATTGAATTTGTCCTACCTTTATGAGTTACTGAGCAGTAATATGGTCCTGCTCCTTTAAAAAGTGACACATGGAAGGGGTGGAGTTTTCCATGTCACTGGGACAAGAAACTAATTTAGTTTCTGAAGAGCAGGAAGGAGATGACACCTGCTGGGCCTATGGGAAGGAAAGAAGGTAGCAGCAGTGTCCCCACCCTGGCAGGAGTCTCTGTAGCAGAGCCCCAACTCCTGCTGGGAACTCACCTTTCTCAAGGGAGGCTGGTGCTGTCTGAGTTTGTTGGTGTAGGTGGATTGCTCCCAATGCAAGTAATTAAAATTTAAGTATAGTCAGAAGGTAAGTGGCCGAGCCCCTGATCAGCTATTATCTATCTACGTTCAGGCAGACAGGCTGGTTTTTATGAAGGAGTAGACTATGATATGAATCATAGATGATTTTTTCACAGGTAAATTTCACAGTTGATCGGGTTGGGAGTGGAGGGGTAATTCTTTTTGAAAAACAAAAGCTTAACCCTTACCATTTAATTCCTCTTTTTAAGACACGGCTAAAGTAGGGATGAGGAATGTCCTGCTCAGTTTGTGCAAACTTTTATTTCCAGTGATAGAGCTGTTTCAGGTCCTCATTTTGATGATGAGAAAATAAGTACAGAGAGGTAAAAACTTGCTCCCAAGAAGGGTTTCTGGGTTTATTAGGAGTATTACTTTGGTTTTGGTAAATATCTCTCATCTAAGGTGTTTGAACACTTGCTTAGAGCCAACGTAAAAAAAAAGAAAGCAAACTTTTTAACAGTTTTCGTTCACCGTTGGCAATGAAAAAGATCAGTTCTGCCCTCCCCCAGGAGTCTTGATATGTTTGGGTGACAGGGGTGGGAGAGAAGAAGCAATTTGCAGTAGCCTAACAGAATGCTAGAGAAACGTCTGTTGTTTTAGTTGATGGTTGGTGCTTGGGCTTGAAAGGAGGGAAGTCAAGAAGTGATAAGGTGGGCTCCCTGCTAGATAGACAGGAGCCCATAGTCTGCACCCACACAATACCTGCGAATATTCAGAGGCAGGGCCTTGGGTGGCTTTTGGAGACGACCTCTGTCAGAACAGCCCAAAGCATTCAAAATAAGTAGCAATAGTGTTAGAAAGGAATTATTCTTTTTCCTCAAGTTTGAAGTAACAGCTGAAAGTTGTCATTGGTGTTTTTGGGTTTTTTTGCTATGTGGTTTGGTATGAATTTTCTAAGAGACAGATAACACTGTTTCTGTTTGCCATCCAAAGAAATACTAAGGCTAGAAAAGGAAGAACAGAGGTGGACTTTTTGGAGTACTTGAAATTGAACCTTTGTGGATATGAACTGGCCCTGTATTTCCCACATTGGCAATATTCTTGACCTTGGGGAAAAACACTTCATTATTATAAAGTAATCCATGTGTGCTTTTATGCCAGGCTTGCCATTCCTTAATTGCTGTACTTTAAAGTTTCTTCAGAGCTTACCATCAGGGAAACTGCTTAGTGCTCACTTAGAAAAATCATCCCTGTGTCCATGAATAGCTAACGTAAGTTGTTTTTTTTTAAATGTAGTGAAAAAATATGCATAGTTGGGCCTCTTGTTTCTGCAGTTACCCTGACATAAGAATCAATTGCCAGATACTATTTCTCTGGGGGTATGGGTTTTGTCATTGTCCCTTAACCTGGTTCTGAACACAAGTGACCCAGTGCTGAATTGTTTCGGTGAAGTTGGTGGAGCTGGTCCCTCCTTTCAATTCACTTTGTAGCCTGACAACAACTATTAAGGACAGTTGAGAATTTGTTTTGTAAACAGTTCTATTGTTAACATAAGTGAACCGAAATATGTCTCATTGATAAAAGTTATTTTCAGGGCTTGCATAAAAGCATGGTGGTGGAAAAAAAATTACAATGTTAAAATATTTCTGTATATGCCAGACAAACAGTTGGAAGTGAGCTCACAATTTTTACAGTGGATTTTGGAGTCTGTAGACTTAGAGGCCTTAGCTTTTTGGGGTTGTTAATCGAAAAAATGTAGTTTAATAGCACTGGCTGATGTGGCTCAGTGGATTGAGCGCTGGCCTGTAAACCAGTGGTTCACCGGTTCATTTCCCATCAAGGTACATGCCCGAGTTGCAGGCCAGGTCCCCAGTTGGGGCGGGGGGAGTGTGAGAGACAACCACACATGGATGTTTCCCTCTCTTTTCACCCTCTCTTCCCCTCTCAAGCAATCAATCAATCAATCAATATTAAAGAATTTCTAGCCCTGGCTGGTGTAGCTCATTGGATTGAGCGCGGACCTGTGAACCAAAGGCTCGAGGTTCGATTCCCAGCCAGGGCAACATGCCTGGGTTGCAGGCCAGTTCCCAGCAGGGGATGCATGAGAGACAACCATACATGGATATTTCTCTCTCTCTCTCCTTCCCTTCCCCTCTAAAGATAAATAAATAAAAATCTAAAAAAAAAAATTCTAGAATCAAAAATTTAAAAGATGTAGTTTATTAATGTGTATTTTCTCCCCTCATAATTTTCTCAGCTGTTATGAAATATTTACACTTCTAAAAAGAAGTTGATGAAACAGCCCACATTGGGACTGGTATTTTGGATTACTTATGTACTGTAATTAGGAGATAGTTTAATGTTGTACTTGGAATTTACTTAAAATGTGTTTGAATTTAAATTGGAATGATTGTTATTTGCTGATAAATGATTCTCCTTTCAGACTTAGTTGCAGAGCATAAATGGAGAAGCATGTAGCGGGTGAGCCATTTGGTCCCTTCATTACATTTCGTTTTTTAATGTCAGGACTCTCTTCCCATTTCTTTAGGGAAAAGAAATGGGAAGAGAGCTGTGGAGACTGTCAGTGTCCACATGAACTTACGTGGGTAAGACCATGAGTGGAGCCCACCTGCAGAGAGTTGATTTTTGAAGCTGGATGATGGGCACACTTGGGTTTCTTACGCTACGCCTGTCTACTGTTCTGTGTGCTTGAATCAACCCTTCCATAATAAAAATCACTTTGAAAAAATAGAGCCCAGTTGGCTATAAGGCTAGACTTTCTTATCCATCTTTAAAATTATAAAAGAACAAAACAACTCCATTGTGGTGAGGTCCCCCAAAAAACTTTTAGTGATTAAAGTGCAGTTTTATTTATTTAGGGCCATGTGGGAATTACTGTTTTAGATTTTTTAAATATCTTACCAAAAAATAGGTGGATGTTTTAATTCTCCATTACAGATAAAAGAATCAACACCATTAACTGTGAATGTCCCCAATTTTTTAGCATAATGTAGGAAGCCACCTATAATTAGTAGCTAAATAATTTACACATAAGAAGCAAATGCACTGTCCTTTCTGTCCACTTCCTTCCCATACCTTTCTTCATGCTCCACAGAGGTAACCATTGTTTATAGTTTGCTTTAGTGCTTATATAGATCCGTCTTTTATTTACTGATTGATTTTAGAGAGGGGAAGGGAGGGAGAAAGAGAGGGAGAGACACATTGATGTGTGAGAGAAACATCAGTTAGTTGACTCTCGCATGCCACCCCAGTTGGGGACCCTGCTGCAACCCAGGCATGTGCCCTGACTGGGAATTGAAACAGCCACTTTTCGTTTTCTGGGACAACGCCCAAACAACTGAGCCACACTGGTCAGGTCAGGGAGTAGATATGTTTTGTATGTACACCTGTACCTCTACGTACTACACATTTTTAAAGCAAGTTCTGCCAAATTCCATATAATTCACTAAAGTTTGAGAATTTTAGTAATGATTTTTTTTACCCTAGAGATACATACCCACAGCTGCTCTTGATTCTGTTTCCCTCTTCCCCCTCCACTTTCCACAGGAGAGCATAATCTCCTGAGAAAAGCATAAAATAGTAAACATGTTTAATATTTCACCTGAGCTCTGCTTTCCTACCCTTAACTACCTAGTGGCATACAGAGCACAAATCAGTCCCACTGCTTTGCCTACAATCTTTTGCAAATTGTGAATTTCTTTTCTTTTTTCTTTACTTTTAATTTTATTTATTGATCTTAGAAACATCAATGTATTGTTCCACCCACTGATACATTCATTGGTTGACTCTTGTATGTGCCCTGACTGGGGATTGGACCTGCAACTTTGGCTTATCAGGATGATGCTTTAGTCAACAGAGTTACCAGGCCAGGGCTGCATCTGTCGCGAGTGTGTGTGTGTGTCTATGAGGATGCGTTTATTAAAGCTGGGGACAGTGAAACAAGAGGGCTTAGCATAGAAGAAGCCATAGGGGAACCTAGGCTAAGGCTGCCTGAGCGCCCTGGGAAATCAGAGAAAAGGGAGCTTTGGGGGTCAGGATCGGGGATCAGCCTGGGACAGACTGCCAGCTGCCTGTCACCGTAGAGTTTAGGAGAAGTGTGCCTGTGAAGAAGGAAGTGGAGGAAGAAGGAAAAGGGAATGACGTGGGCTGCTTCCCAAAAGAAGAGTGTGCATGTGTCTTTTATCTCCCATCATTTGTGTATTTATCACCAGGAATTTTCTAAGGGAACTAGGATAGCTAAAACCGTTTTTTGAAAAAGGAAGAAATTGGGGAATGCTTGCTTGGTTGTTACCCCACAAAAGCAGAAGGGCGCCTATTGAATTCCCAGTCAAGGCACATATCTGGTTGTGGGTTCGGTCCTCAGTCAGGGCACACAGAAGAAGCAACCACTGATCCATGTTTCTCTCTCATGTTGATGTTTCTCTTTCTCCCTCTTTTCCCCCCTCTCTAAAAATAAATAAATAAATAAAATCTTTTAAAAAATGCTACAAAGCTATAGCAATCAAGACTGTGGTATTGGCATAAGTGTAAACATGACATCAGTGGAATAAAATTGAGAGTACAGAAATAAACCTTCACGGGTATTATCAGTTGATTGTTTTACAGAGATGCCAAAACATTTCAATAGGGAAAGAATAGTCTTTCAACAAATGGTGCTGGGACATTTAGATACCCACACACAAAAGAATGAAGTAGACCCTTACCTCACACCATAACACAAAATTTAGATCAGAATGGATCCTAGATCTAAATGTAAGAACTAAAAGTATATAAAACTGTTAGAAGACAACTTAGGAATAAATCTTTGTGACCTTGTGCAAACCCTTCTTAGACATGAGAGACATCAAAAGCACAAACAGCAAGAGAAAAAAAGATACATTGGACTTCATTTAAAAAACTAAAATTTAAAAACCCTTGTACTTCAAAGGTTAGCATTAAGAAAGTGAAAAGACAACCTACAAAAATGGGAGACTTTGCAAAACATGCATTGAAAGGACTTGTATCCAGGATTTATAAAGAACTCTACAACTCATTAAAAGGACAGATAATCCAATAATTTGATTTTAAAAATGGACAAAGGATCTAAAGAGACATTTCTCCAAAAGAAGGTGCACAAATAGCCAATACACATACGAAAAGATGCTCAACATCACTAGTCATTAAGGAAATAAAAATAAAAACCTTGGTAAGGTAGCACTTGACACCAAGATGGCTATAATAAAAAAGTCTTGAACACAATAACAAGTGTTGAAGATGTAGAGAAATAGGAACCCTCATACACATCCAGTGGGAATGTAAAATGATATAGCTGCTTTGGAATATAGTCTGGCAGTTCCTAACAAAGTTAAGTATAGAAGTACCGTATGACTGAGTGCTACCACTCCTATTTATGTATCCCAGAGATAAAAA
>PVKM010005799.1:0-46589 GCA_004027735.1 Carollia perspicillata | reverse complement strand
TCTACATACATGTAACAGTAAATGTGTGTAATTTTTTTCTGCTTGTAGCAAAGCTATTTAATTTTTCTTGTTTGCTTTTAAGAAGACACCCCTGGAAATGTGGGATATTTGACTTCTCATTGGGATTATTATAGGATATGTGGCAAAAGTTTCGTAGCATTAGCAACAGTCCAAATGTGAGACTTCTGTGACCTCTCACAGCCTAATTAACATGCAATCATATGACAGAGGCCTTTTCTTACTCTCCTAAAGTGATGCCCTGTTGATTGCTGACACTGTGTCTTCACCCTTGAACTAATCATTGGCGAGTGCTGTGATGTGCTGGGAGCTTCCCAAGTGCATAGATTCAGACACATGGGATCATGAAGAATGAATGCTTTAGTGGTAGAGATTCCAACTGTCTCTTCCTTACATACACTCTTTCTTTAGGAAGTCTGTCTTTCTCTAATCCTTGGAAGGAGTAGTCCCATGCCTTATATAACTTTAACTTCCTTGCTATGGTGGGTTGGACCATGGATAGATGTCAGACCCAAGCTAAGACAGGAATTTGGAATATGGATACTGAGAGCTTGATTCAAATAAACAGTGGTAATCACCAGATCCAGGAGATCAGGAAAACTTGGGACTTGTGACCTTGTTGGTCACATATAGTTATGGAGAGAGAAGAAACAGAGGAAAGAAAGACTGAATTCATGCTTATATGACAGCTGCCCAGTGGAGAGTGTGATGTTGACTGGCTTTTCAAGTGTAATTCTTATTCATAGGAGTCCTGACTTTGTTTAGATATTTTGAGGATATAAACTTAAAATGCTCTCCATCTCTCATAGCTTGAGTGCTCTCCCTGTACATGGTCAATTTACATTCATTAGTCCATTCAATTTTTCTAACCACAATAAGGCTGACTCACCTACGAACTGATGAGGAGAATATATGGTAATAGAATGTGAAGTCTACTGAAATTGCATTGAGTTCTCAATTACTTGGATATTACCTGTCCCCTTTGGGTAGTTTGTGAAGTACCCAAATTTTTAAAAGAGCAATTTACCTGTCTGTTTCACATAATAGGTGGCCAGTTGCTTTTTGTAATTGGGTATTGCCTGAGCTGTAGTAACTTGGTTTATGAGAATTGTGTTTGGTTTAATACTTCAAATGAACTACATCCCTGGCATAACTAGTGACATAAATTTCTTTCCAAGTTCTCTTTGTATGAAAAACTAGGTGTGCATATATTAGAAGGTGAGCATCTTCTGGCAAAACTATTTACTGTGTTAAGGTATCAGGAATTAGTTCTAGGGGCCTCAGCTTGCTTCTCAACAACAGCAGTGAGGAAGTGAGCCTGGCAGTGCGTGACTGGAAGCCTTCAGTCATTCTGATTCCAAATGGTGTGCAGGGCAGCTGGTGGGCTCCTTCAACTTTAGGACATTTTCATGACCACATATTACTGTAAATGTAATTATTTGGCGACTGTTCAGTAAAATCATCTTTAGAAAATAAACTGTCTTTAGAGTTAACTTTTGCATTTCCAAATTTAAAAAAAATTGGTTTAGGTAGGAACGTAAGTGTAATATAATTTTATTAAGCTGCCTGTTTATTGACTTTTCCCAAGAGACTTATTTCTAGCTTTTCCTGTAATACACCATAACATTACCATAATGGGACTTTATTATTTCTTATTTTCCACATGCATTGTTCCGATAATTGGTAAAAGTAAAAAAAGTTAACTGTTGAAATGTGTGACCTTTTCATTTGGAAAACTATTTTGTTTCACATAAATATAAGAGTTCTCATTATGTTACTTAAAACATATAAAATTGATGGTCAATTTAATTTTTTATTAAAGAAAATTATTTACTTAATTAAAATATCGATGCCATATCTTTATGTATTGTTTTTTTTCTGTCATTTATTTTGACCTCTTCTTTTCAAATTTAGTGACAAGTCTTTGATATTTACTTTTGCACTTGAAAATTTACAGATTTTTTATATAAGTAGTAACAAATGTCCAGGAAATTTGCCTCAAATGGGTCATAATGGATACAGGCTGGAGAAAGTAAATGATTATAAGTACATCTTATAGCCCAGGTTCCTCTCAGACTACCTATTTGAGAAGGACAGATAGCGTTGGGCTTTAGGGAAATTTGTTTTTGGCTTCTCCTCCTTTTCCTTTCTCTTCTCCTTCCCTTTCCCTTTCCTATATTGCAAATTAATCCAGTTTGTACATATAGAAAGCAATGGTGCCCTGGAACTTGTTCCTTAGTATTTTCTTATTTATACTTCAGCCTCTCAAACCCTAGGTTATTGTCTTATTTACTTTCCAGCCTAGCCTTTTTTTTTTTGGTGGGTTTAAAAAAATTTTTAAGTTATTTTTTAATTAAAGTTCACATTTAATATTTCACTTTGGTTGTAGGTGTACAGTGTAGTGGTTAGATAATCATATGCTTTACAAAGCATTTCCTCTAGTATTTCCAATACCCACCTGGCACCATACATAGTTATTACAATACTGACAGTAACCAGAGGGGAGGGAAGAAGGGGAAGGGTCATCAAGGAACATGAATAACGGACCCACAGACAAAGCCAAAAGGGGGAAAAATTGAAGGTGAGAGGTAGGCGTGGATGAAGGGGGGAAGTGGTGGTGGGGAAATGGAGATAACTGTACTTGAACAACAATAAAAAAAAGAAAAGGTGAAGAGATTGTGAAGTACATATTAGTAGTTACAAAACAGTCATGGCGATGCAAAGTATAGCACAGGAAATAGCCCTTGTTTGTTTGTTTGTTTGTTTGTTTGTTTTTGATGAGAAGAAAAAAGCATTTATATACAAAGGACAGCTGGTACCTGAACACACTATTTCGACCTCCTCAGCTGTAGGCAGGAGCCACTGAGGGCTCTGCGAAGCCAATGTCACTTCCCATGGGCATGAGCTGAAGGCTTGAAGATTCCCAGGACCAATTCCAACAAGCCTCGCACCTCTGTTTACTTTGTCTTGCCATTAAAAGACAAAGCTTCCCAGATTATCCATTATTTCAAAAACTCTCCTCTTATTCTTCTGAACATACCCTGGTCTGATGCTTTCTCCTGACTGCCTCTCCCTCCAAACTCTCCCACTCTGGTTCCCAAGGGTTGGTCACCTGTAAAATGCTTAACATCCTCCACCCTTTGTTCAATTGTTTCCAACATATTCTTATTCAGGTGACAACAGCTTTTCTTGACATTACTTTGTCTGCTGTTCCTCCAGAGGTAGCTGTGTTTTCTCTCATACTCTATGTGAACTTTGTGGCTTGGAGGCAAATAGCCACTTATCTTTTCTCATTGCCTATGAATCTTCATTTCTTTCTCTTTTCAAACTCCTAGGGTATTTTTTGTTTGTTTGTTTCTTTAAATCTGATGACTTCAGATCTTACCATTACTCCACCTCCCAGCACTGTCTATCTTCATCCCAGCTGCTTCCTTTCACTGGATAACTATAACCATTGCCTTCTTCTTTCTTCCACTTCTCTTGTTGCTCTGCTGGACTCTGAGCTTCTTGGCTTTCTTAGATCTGGGAATCTCTTTCTCCTCTCCATCTTGCCTGCCTTCCTGACTCATGTATATGTTTATATCCAAACCTGGTACCATTAGTAACTGTCGGATTGTCAACATCACATTTTCCTCCCTAACTTTGCATTCCAGCCAGCTAACTCCTAGCTGTCATATTCTTACTTTGATAATTCTAGTTCTTAAAGACTTCATATCAACAGACTCTTCCACATTTTTGCTATTTGTAACCTCTTAATATTTTTTCTCCCCTTTTTACACAACTTAGAGTCCATGTTTGGGCACTATAACCATTCTTTTGCTGACAGCTTTAACTCTTTTGACCTTCTACACCTCCATTGTATGTTCTTGACCAAACTTTGGCCCTTCGTAAGCACAGCTGTGTGTGTGTCCTGGCCTTGTACCAGAGCAGCTAAATAGTGCTGGATGACAATCACACTATAATTCTCCCTGGCCTTGCTTCAGATTTATAACTCCAGATCTCAAAAGCACTGCACACTGTCAGAAAATCCTACTTCACTTTTCGAGTAAATTTATCTTCATTCCCACTAGATGGCTATTTCATACTTTCTCTTTCCTCTTCCAGTCTCAAACACTGATTTTTCTTTCTTCCTCCCCATCAATAACTTGGTCTTATATTTCCTAGAGAAAATAGACACAATCAACAAGATGTACCTCATTTTCTACTACCTGCCTGTATTTATAGCCAGTGTAATCTGTCTTTCCTTCCCTATTGCTCATGGCTTGTGTTCTTGATCAATTTGTTTCCTTAAATTCTGCTTAGGTTTGCCAGCTCCATTTCTTTACCACATCTCTAAAGCTGGAGTGCCCAGAGTTTAGTTTTTCAGCCCTCTAATAGCTTGTCCTGAGCATCAGAATCATATCTGACTGCTTACACAATATTTTCACTTGGGTATCTTTCAGCCTTATTTAACCCAAAACCTGGTTAAGACAGAATTCTTAGTTTTCTCTAAAAGAAAAAAAACTTCTTTTTTTTTCTCAATCCTTCCACATATCACTGAATGGTACCATTGTCCACCTAGTGGTTGTTCAGGTCCAAAACATGAAAATTATTCTTGAATCCTTTTTCCCTCACTATCCATATCGAATCCACCAGTAATTATAGTTGCCTGTATTTCCAAATTTCTATATCCCAAATCTTACCCCATCTCATAATTTTCAGTGCTATATACCTAGGCCAAATTGTTACTACATTTACCAAATACACTTAAACTTTCAGAAAAAAATTATTGTAATTGATTTACTGTGTTTACTGTCTGCATCCCCACATTGGAATGTAAACTCTCTAAGGGCAGGAACTTTGTCTTGATCACTATTGTGTCCCTAGCACCTGGACCTGGCACTTAGTAAGAGGTCAATAAATGTTTCCTCCTGACTATATTTCAGTCTATCGAATTTGAATGTTCAAGTAACTATTGAATGATATGGAATATATTAAAAATTTATGTTCCTGAAATCTCAACAGATTATTAATTCTCAGTGCTTTAATTTTTAAAAAAGCTAATCAATCATGCTGGTGCTTAATTCTTAACTATAAACTATTTATATGACACATCTTGAAAGAGATTATATATCTACCTCACACGTACACAAATTTACTATTTTATGTAAGCAGGGTCTTATAGATGCGGTTTATTTCATTTCTTATTTTTTATTTGCTTCTCCCTTCCTACTTGTCCCTTACCCTCTGTCACATAGTTTTTTCAATCTCAATGTAATAATCTGCTGTTTTCTTTGGCATGCTCTTGTAATTATAAAAACATATAATACATATGTTATGTTAATTCAAATATATAATTAAGAGAAATTTTTCAATGATTGTTTTACAAAAATAGGGTCACACTGTGCTTAGTTGTGTGCCTTTTACTTTTTCAAAAGATACCTTTAGCAATTTGTCTCATATCCTTCATCTGCAAATCACGGTGCCTATTCTTGTGATGAAACACTAAAAAAACAAAACTCATTAAAACACTCCTGTGATGATTGTGTCATATAAATGTGAGGAGAGGGTTGTGAATTATATCATCTTTTTAAAAATATATCTTATTGATTATGCTATTACAGTTGTCCCGTTTTTCTCCCCTTTATTCCTCTTCACCCTGAATCCCCTCCCACTAGTATTCACCCTCCCCCTTAGTTCATGTCCATGGATCACACATATAAGTTCTTTGGCTTCTCCATTTCCCATACTATTTTTAACCTCCCGCTATTTTGTACCTACCATTTATGCTTCTTATTTCCTGTACGTCTTCCCCCATTTTCCCCTTGACCCCTTCCCACTGATAACCCTCCATGTAATCTCCATTTCTGAGATTCTGTTCCTATTTTACTGGTTTTCTTGGTTTGTTTTTGTTTTTCTTTCTTTCTTTAGGTTCAATTGTTGATAGTTGTGAGTTTGTTATCATTTTAGTATTCATAGTTTTGATCTTCTTTTTCTTAGATAAGTCCTTTTAACAAGTCATATAATAAGGGCTTGGTGATAATGAATTCCTTTAACTTGACTTTATCTGGGAAGCACTTTATCTGCCCTTCCATTCTGAATGATAGCTTTGCTGGTTAGAGTAAACTTAGATGTAGATCCTTGCCTTTCATGACTTTGAATACTTCCCTCCAGTCCCTTCTTGCCTGCAAGGTTTCTTTTGAGAAGTCAGCTGATAATCTAATGGGAACTTCTTTGCAGGTGATTGTCTCCTTTTCTCTTGCTGCTTTTAAGATTCTCTCTTTATCTTTAATTTTGGGTAATGTAAAATTGTTGAGTAATTTTATATTGCCCAAAATATGCCTTGGTGTGTTCCTACTTGGGTCCAATTTCTTTGGGACTCTCTGAGCTTCCTAAAGTTCCTGAAAGTCTATTTCCTTTGTCAGATTTTGGAAGTTCTCCTTCATTATTTTTTCAAATAATTTCTCAACTTCTCGCTCATCATCTTTTCCTTCTGGCACTCCTATGATTCAAATGTTGGAATGTTTCAAATTGTTCCAGAGATTCATTCCTAAGTCTCTCCTCATTTTTTGAATTCTTGTTTCTTCATTCTGTTCTGCTTGAATGTTTCTTTCTTCCCTCTGTTCCAAACCATTGATTTCCGTCCTAGTTTCCCTTCCTTCACTGTTAGTTCCCTGTACATTTGCCATTATTTCACTTTTCATAGCCTTCATTTTTTCCTCTAATTTGTGACTATATTCAACCAATTTATTGAGGACCCTGATTACCAGAGTTTTGAACTGTGCATCTGGTAGATTGGCTATCTCTTCATTGCTTAGTTGTATTTTTTCTGGAGCTTTGATCTCTTCTTTCATTTGGGCCAGTTTTTGTCTCAGCACACCTGTGATGTAGTGAGAGGCAGAGCCTTAGGTGTTCACCAAGGGTAGGGCAACCAATGTTGCTGCGTTGTGATGCTATAAGTGGGAGAGGGGTCTGGGGGAGGGTTTGGTGCTGATTCCAAGGTGAGTGGATTTGTGTATGTTCTACGACCCTGTGGGTTTCTCCAGTGAACTCTCCTGTGAGGCTGGGAGTTTCTCCCACTGCTGCCTCAACTGCCACCAGTGTTTTCAGTCAGAGGCTTTGAAGCTTTATTTCCCTGGGCTGGAACCCTGGGTTGTGTGGTCTGTCTTGCTCCCCAGTTATTCCTCCTGGTTTGTTTGCATGCACATGTGGGACTGTCCAGGTTCTTCTTCACCCACCTGGTTCTACATCCTCTGGCTTGCTGTGCATCCTCTCCACCCTGTCTTCCCTCTCCACTCCTCCTACCAGTCTGGATGAATAATTCTTTAACCCCTTGGTGTCGGACTTTCATACAGTTTAATTTTCTGGCAGTTCTGGTTGTTTCTTGTTTTTAAATTTCTTGTCATTCTTCTTCTTGTTGTGCAAGGAGGCAAAGTATATCTACCTACTCCTCCATCTTGGCCAAAAGACTACATCAGTTTTTTAATAGCCATGGTCAGTACTTAAACAAAGAACAACCCACTGCTTAGTGATATGATTAGTGTTGTTTTTCAGTCCAATTTCAGGGAAAAAGAGGCTGAAGAGACTTTGTATATACACATGTATGAGAGTCTCTCCATTGTTGTTATATTGGTAAGAGCATTGGTTTGGGAGTCAAAATGGCCCAGATTTGAACTCATATTTTGCAGTTGACATGCTGGCTGTGTCTGGCAATTCATTTAATTTCTTTGAGGTAGACTAATTTCTGGATAGAAATCCTTGGTTCAAGTTTATTACTTGGATTATGATCTTAATGTATAAAGATCTTAAATTATTAAGTTCTCTAACTGGTCAGATAGAAAAAATAATATTTGTGGTACTATTACCATAGATTACTGTTTTGAAGTTTAGGAGATAAAATATAAAAGCATTCCTTAGATTGTAATGTGATTTATTGTCTAAATTTATTTGTCATTATTTTTTCTCACATATCAGTGTGAGGCTGTAATAGACATATTTGAGTAATATTTCAGCTCTGCACTATCCAATATGGTAGCTAATACCTACACATGGCTATCAGTCACCTGACATGTGGCCAGTCCAAGTTGATATGGGTTGAAAGTGTAAATAGACATAAGATTTTAGGACTTATTACAACTGACAGTTACCAGAGAGGAGGGGGGAGAGGGATAATAGGTGAAGGGCCATCAAGAAACACGTATAAAGGACACATGGACAAAGCCAAAGAGGGTAGGTTTCAGGGTGGGAGGCAGGAATGGTTGGGGTGGGTGGGGTGTGGTGTGATGAAAACGGGGACAACAACAACACAACGTGAACAACAACAACATAAATATACTATATAGAGACATAACAAGAAACACAAGATATTTATTATATCAAAATAAAAAAGTAAAATATCTAATTAATTGTCAAATGTTGATTGCATATTTAAATAATACTTTTTGGATACATAAAGATAAAAATTATTAAAATTATATTTGCCTGTTTGGTTTTTCTTAGCTTAAAATTGTATGTGCCAGAAACTACTCAGCTAAAGATATGACCTTAGTGGGTATGTTCATACCTCGTGACTCTGCTGTCCACCTTCTGCTGACACAAATTAGGGCTTTTGGAACATACAGAATTCTCCATCCACTGAGGTCTCATGCTCTTCTGAAGTTATAATCCAATTAATTCTGTTTCTAAATGAAAATACAGTGTTTAATATATGTATATATCCTTTTTTCTTGCCTGTAATTATGTTTCATTGATTAACAAACTCAATTGGGATTAGTTTCAGTTGAATAGAAGTGAAAGGGTCATCAAAGAACATGAATAAAGGGCCCATGGAAAAAGCCAATGTGTGGTAGGATTAAGTGTCGGAGATGGGAGTGGGTGAGGTGGGAGGGAGTGGTGAGGGGAAAATGGGGACAATTGTAGTTGAACAACAGTGAAAACAAACAAACAAACAAACAAATGAACGAAAACAAAACCAGATAGAAAAACCTAGATAAGAGTTTATTTCTATCTCAATATAAAGAGTAGCAAGTGGTGAAGGTAGGATTTGATCAAAGGTCTGTGCTCTTTTTCACTGTATGTAGATAGGAGTTAAGATGCTTTCAATGTGAGTAAGGAAAGTCCAACTCCATGTATCTCACTTAAACAAAAGGGGTTTAATTCCACAGATAATCACAAGTCTGGCATTAGGGAAGTTCCAGGGTTGGTTGATTTAGTGGTTCAACAATATCCTTATGGGCCTAGGCCCTTTTCATCTTTTATTTTTATTTTTTTATTGTCATTCTGTAACAGTTGTCCCAATTTTTACTGTATTGCTCTGCCCTGGCCCACCCACTCCTGCTCCCATCCTGTTGTCCATGCCCATAGGCTCTCTTGTTGTAATGGGATTTTGGTTATTTTGGGGTCATTCTTTGATGGGTCCTTCCCTCCAGCTAACTGAGTGTGAGTCATTCTGCCCATCACGTCTTGTATGCTGTTGTACAGGCGCACTGTCATCACTTCCTGGATATGCCCCTGATGATTTTAGATGTTGTCCCAGTCTAGCCCTAGGCAGCCTGTTAGAGACTACCAGTGATACACTGTTGGTGGCAGTCTCCTTCAGTTGTTAATCTAGTCACTTTGTAATCAGCACTCATACTTAAGCACCATAGGCTGGGGCAAAGTAATTCCTATGAGTGGGGCCATTGCTTTCCATTAGGCTGATGTCACTTGGATGGGACTGCTCTGTCTGAGCAAGATGGATCCTGCAGTATTGTGAATGACTCAGCACAGGGATCATGGAAGCTGCTCCCTCAATTCTCTCTCCAAAGTCACCATACCCAGATTCTTCCCAAGCATCTCTAGTCCACCCTTCCCCTGACCTTTTTTCAGATCCTAGGGTAAGTGGCTGCAAATGAAATTGTGTGTGTTGGTCCTTTAAGAGGCTCTCTGTGTCTCCAGCTGTCTCTCCTTTGTAGACCAAAACCCTGTTGCTTTTCACAGCTGGATATTATCTGGGCTCCTTTCCAGCTCTTGTGCTGTAGGCTGGAAGCCCAGCTTGGGGTTTAGGCCCCATGCTTCTTAGGGGGAACCCGGGTCTGCTGAAATTTCCCTCTGTCACTTCAGCCCTCTTAAATCTCCTTCTTAGTCCATCCCAGTCACATTGTGGTGAAGTGGTTTCTTCTATCTGTCCGTGGTTACAAGGCTTCTCTCCAGCTCTCATTCAGTTGGTTATTTTAGATGAGTTCTCTCCAATTTAGTTGTAATTCCAGATTGGTCCTCTTAGGAGGCTAGTGTCGCTTCCACTTACTCCTCTGCCATCTTGGATCCCTATCTCTTTTCATTTTTTAGAATCTTGTGATTTCAAGACAGATCAAAAACAATCAGAGGGGAGATAAATGGTTCTAGCCTGTCTTGCACTTCATGTTATTATCAGAGAAAACTTTTCTAAGCAACCATTCAGTGGATTTACCTATAGGTCTCACTAGCCAGAATTGGGTCACATGCTCAGACCTAAACCAATCACTATCAATGGAAATGAGACATCATGCTTGGTTGATAAGAGTTACAATTAATTCAAAGTTTAAGAACTAACCTTCTGACATGGGAAAATTAAGCTGCAAGAAAGTCTGATTTCCTATCAAGGAAGAAGGTGCCTGCCCATTGGACGTATAATCAACAATTTATCTCTGATTTTGTTACCATGCTCAATTATGCTGTTGCTTCTTTTTTTTTCAAATTGTAATTACACTAAATCTATGGGTATTTTCCTGTTAATTACAATGGGTAGGCATGGTGTCACAGTATGCAAAATTAGTCTTCAATGGCTACATATACAGTTGTGTTTGAGCTTCCTTTTTTCCCCTCCAAAAAGCCTCAATGTTCTTGAATAAATTGAATATATGCTCTATTACCGTAGTGTTCATTTAAGTAAGTATTATCAAATGCTGAAGATGTGTAAAGTAATCCATGAATTATGGTACAGTATAGACTAAATAAGGTGTGATTTCTGTCTTTCAGGACATTATATTGTAATAAGCTTAAAGATAACCTTCATAGTGTAAGCCAATGGCCTAATTTTATTGACTAAAGAATGAGTTTCAAGAAGCACCTAGAAGTCTTGGCCAATAATTCTTCTAGGGAACAACTTAACATAAAAGTAAAACAAATTTCCTGTAGTGCCAATCTAGGATTATTTAGTAAAAATGGCAATTTTTCAGGAAGAAAACAAATTTAGATCCCTTTTCACATAACATGTTAAATAAATGTCAGATGATCAAAGTTTAAAAAAATGAAGAAAACAGAAAACATGGCACAAAAGAAAATTTATCATATGAAAATAAAAACAAGTTAATATGATAAAAGAACCATAAAAGAGTCAAACACAAATGACAGAAATCATAGATCAAGGGTTATTTCCCTAATATAAAAAGATTTTTACAAATTGTTGCATGTACAAGTGCTCTTGTGAACTATACAATTAGCATGCATAGGTGCTTGAAAAGTTTTCAAGTCCTTGATTTTTTTATTTTTTAAAAAGTATATTTTATTGATTATGCGATTACAGTTGTCCTATTTCCCTCCTTCACTCCCCTCCACCCTGCACACCCTCTCCCACCCACATTTCCCTCCATAGTTTATGTCCATGTGTCATACTTATAAGTTCTTTGGCTTCTACATTTCCCATACTATTCTTACCCTCCCCCTGTCTATTTTCTACCTACCACCTATGCTACTTATTCTCTGTACCTTTTTTCCCTTTCTCCTTCTCCCACTCCCCTGCCTATAAACCACTGTGTCATCTCCATTTCTGTGGTTCTGTTCCTGTTCCAGTTGTTTGCTTAGTTTGTTTTTTGTTTTTTTGTTTTAGGTGTGGTTGTTAATGATTATGAGTTCGCTGTCATTTTACTGTACATATTTTTATCTTCTTTTTCTTAGATAAGTTCCTTTAACATTTTATATAATAAGGGCTTGGTGATGATGAACTCCTTTAACTTGCCTTATCTGAGAAGCACTCTATCTGCCCTTCCATTCTAAATGAAAGTTTTGCTGGATAGAGCAATCTTGGATGTAGGTCCTCATGTTTCATGACTTGGAATACTTCTTTCCAACCCCTTCTTGCCTGTTTTTGAGAAATCAGCTGACAGTCTTATGGGAACTCCTTTGTAGGTAACTGTCTCCTTTTCTCTTGCTACTTCTAGGATTCTCTCCTTCATTTTAATCTTGGGTAATATAATTAGGATGTGCCTTGGTGTGTTCCTCCTTGTGTTCAACTTCTTTGGGACTCTCTGAGCTTCCTAGACTTTCTGGAAGTCTGTTTCCTTTGCCAAAATGGAGAAGTTCTCCTTTATTATTTGTTCAAATAACTTTTCCACTTGTTGCTCTTCCCCTTCTCTTTCAGGTACCCCTATAATTCAGATGTTGGAACATTTGAAGATGTCCTGGAGGTTCCTAAGCCTCTCCTCATTTTCTTGTTTCTTCCTTCTTTTCCGTTTGGTTGTTTCTTTCTTCCTTCTGGTCCACTCCATTGATTTGAGTCCCAGTTTCCTTCCCATCACTATTGGTTCCCTGTACATTTTCCTTTATTTCCCTTAGTGTAGCCTTGTTTTTTCATTTAATTTGTGACCAAATTCAACCAATTCTGTGAGCATCCTGATCAGCAGTGCTTTGATCTGTGTATCTGATAGGTTGGCTATCTCTTCATTGCTTAGTTGTATTTTTTCTGGAGCTTTGATCTATTCTTTTGTTTGGGCCATTTTTTTTTGTCTTGACGTGCCTGTTATGTAGTGAGGGGTGGAGCCTTAGGTGTTTACCTGGGCTGGGCAACCCATGTGGCTGGTTTGTGGTGCTGTATGTGGAGCAGGGGTCCAAGAGGGAACAATGGCATTTGCTCTGCTTTCTGCTGGCTTTCAGTACTTCTGCCACTCCCCCCAAGCAATGTGGGCCCTTCTGGTGCTGATTCCCATGTGAGTAGTTTGTGTACATTCTAGGACCCTCTGGGTCTCTCCAACAAACTCTTCTGTGAGGCTGGCAGTTTCTCCCAGCACCTCAACCCCTACAGGTGTTTTCAATCAGTAGTTTTGTTACAGAACAGAGGTCCAAGGGGGTCCAGACTCCAGAGGATGGTATACTAATACCATATGGATCACCTACTGGGCTCGATTGTCCACCGCTAATTGGAAAGACATATGTCAATGACAGAGATCAGTGAAAAGGAAAGGAAATTATTAGGTATTTAAAATACAAGCTGAAGTTCTCCACAAATACACACAGTCCTCCCAGCACCCTCCACATGGCAAAAGGGAGTACTTCCAAAGCCTCGTGGTCCTGACTCTCACCCAAGCTTCAAGGTCCTAACTAAGACACCAAAGCCTCATTGTCCTAAACAGACGTGGTCCCCAAAAGAGAGACCACCAATTGTTGCCGTGTCTCTGTTTTAATCCCAGCACTGATCTTCCTCTGCAGCCCCATTTCCAGCTTCTCCCACAATTGGCCACAGCTGCCAGCATTCTGGTCAGGTGTGACCCTGTGGTATGGAGCCCATTATCTCCAAGCTCTTCTGGATCCTATTACAAATCCCTATTTGGGGCTCCCCTCTTGGCTGCACCCTGTTACACTTTGAGGCTTTATTTTCCCGCTGGGGCCCTGGGTTGTGGGTCTGTCTTGCTCCCCAGTTGTTCCTCCTGGTTTATCTGCATGCTAATGTGGGACTGCCCCATCTGCCAGCTGCAGCCTTGCATGCCCCTCCACAATCTGCTGCCTTGCTGGGTCCACCAGCTGCTGCCTTGCCTTGAGTCCTCTCCACCAGGCTTCCCAACTTTGCCCCTCTTACTTGTCTGGATGGATGTTTCTTTAACTCCTTGGTTGTCAGACTTCCATACAGTTCAATTTTCTGTTAGTTCTGGTTGTTTTTTGTTTTAAAATTGTTGTTGTCCTTCTTCTGGTTGTGTGAGGAGGCACAGTGTATCTACCTACGCCTCCATCTTGGCTGGAAGTCTCAAGTCCTTGTTTAATTAGCTATTAAACAAGATTGGAAGAGTGTCCACCTCTGTACATACAGAGCAGGCTAGCTTACTATCTAGGCAAAATACCAGTTTTTTACAATATAATCATTAGTTTATCTCCTTTTCTCTATTATCTAAGGCATATGTTTTGAACCTCAACTAACATCACAGCCTAGATGCAATATAAATGAAGGTAGAGAAAATTTATGCAGACTAGAAAGCTGCTCTGCATAAAGTTCTCTTAAGACCTCTAATATATGAGAAAGAGTTTCTTACTTCTTTTGTGTGTGTGTGAAGTATCTTTTGTGTGTGTGTGTGAAGTAATCAGGGAACATCACTTTTAGGCCACAGAACCTTGTCCTAGAATCTTTTTTGTTTTTCTCTGTCTTTATTGAAAGGGTTTATAATTGCAACCTGCATGTGAGCCACATTTTCTTCCCACTTACGAAGCCATAATTAATTAAATGACACTTTTTACCACATTAGCTAGATTCTCCAGTGCAGTAGGGAGATGAATTAATTCCTATTTAATTTATTTCCAGGAATTAGTTGTTTTTGCTGATAAACTTGTTCTTCTTTTTAAAGATTTCTCTCCCCAGGAAACTTAAAAACAAAATACAGTGTCCCAGTCTAGCAATTAGTTTCTTTCAAAAATCTTGTAAGAGAGAATTCCATTAATCTTTTTAGATGGTCATCATTCTGCTTTGAATTTTTAAAAACCAGAATTCTCAAGTTTTACAATATTTTTAATTTATAAAATCAAACAAGCCATTTGGGAAGCACAAAGTACAAATCTCTCATCTTACTGTGCAATTTTGGATCAGAAATGCTAATTGGGAGGTCTAATCTTGTGATAACATATGGTTGAACCTGGCTAGAGACAGCTCCTTCACTGTCAGTGTAGATGGAACTCATCCCTCATTACTTTGTAACTTCTTGGCCCAGTTTTCATGAGATATTATTCCTCCAGAGTCAGGCAAATTGTAGTTTCTAAGATTTGATAGCTACTTTGGAATTAATTAATTGGTAAAGGCAGTTTCTCATAGTGGTTTAATGCCTTTTGAAAAGTATATATTAAGAACAACTAGACATCTGGACAGCTACATGCAAAAAAATGAAACTCTATCACCAACTTAAACCATACACAAAAATAAATTCAAGGTGGATAAAAGACTTAAATATAAATCATTTCACCACAAAAGTCCTAGAGGAAAACATAGGCAGGAAAATCTCAGATATTCTATGCAGCAATATTTTCACTGATGTGTCTGTCCCCTAGAGCAAGGGACTTAAAGGAAACAATAAACAAATTGGACCTCATCAAAATAAAAGGCTTCTGCATGGCTAAAGAAAACAGCATTAAAATTAAAAGAGAACCAACTGTATGAGAAAATGTTTGCCAATGATACATCAGAAAAGGGTTTGATCTCCACAATATATAAAGAACTCACATGGATCCACTCCAGGAAGACAGAAAACCCAATTAAAAAACGGGGAAAAGACCTAAACAGACACTTCTCCAAGGACATACAGAGGGCCCAGAGAGATATGAATAGATGTTCAGTATCATTAGCCACCAGAGAATCACAAATTAAAACCACAATGAGATACCAGTTCACACTGATGAGAATGGCCATCATAAACAAATCAACAAACAACAAGTGTTGGAGAGATTGTGGAGAAAAGGGAACCCTAGTGCCTGTTGGTGGGAATTCAGACTGGTACAACCACTATGGAAAACAGTATGGAAGTTTCTCAGAAAACTGAAAATGGAACTGCCTTTTGACCCAGCAATTCCACTGCTGGGACTATACCCTACAAATCCTGAAGCATCAGTTCAAAAAGAACTTATGCACCCCAGTGTTCATAGCAGTACAATTCATAATAGCCAAGTGCTAGAAGCAATGTAAGTGCCTATCAGTAAGTAAATGGATCAAAAACTGTGGTACATTTACACAATGGAATACTATGCAGCAGAAAGAAAGAAGGAGCTCCTACTCTTTGCAACAGCATGGATGGAACTGGAGAGGATTATACTAAGCAAAATAAGCCAGGCAGTAAGGGGAAAATACCATATGATCTCACCTTTAAGTGGAATTTAATCAACAAAATGAAGGAGCAAGGAAAATATAATCAGAGACGTTTAAATTAAGAATGATCTGACAGTAACCAGAGTGGAGGTAGGAGGGATTATGGGGGTAAAGGAGGGAAGGGTTTTCAGGGGCAACTATAAAGAACACATGGACAAAACCAAGGAGGGGGTGATATCAGGGGAGGGAGGTGGGGATGGCTGTGGTGGAGGGAGTGATGGAGGGTAAATGGAGACAACTGTACTTGAATAACAATAAAATAATTAAAAAAGAAAGAGCAACTGGAAATAAAATGTCTGTCTGGAAAATTTTCAGCCATTGTTAATACAATGAGAACTGGTTTGCACAACATAACCTGGCAGCCAAGGAGAGTGGACTGGAATGCACATTTGTGAATAATGATGACTTCACCATACTAGTCAGTGGGGCAAGTAGATGTCATTAAGTGACTGTGTGTACTGTGTGGCCATCACATTAAAAATGACTGAGCAAGTAGAGCAATGAATCTTCAACCAATTTTGTGTTACAATGGAAAATTCCTCTGCCAAAACTATTCAGATGATGCAGAGGGCTGTAGCTATGGGGAACTAGTGATTGACAGCTTCATCACAACAATGCACCTGCTCATGCATCACATCTCATGCAGAGGTTTTTTTGCAAAACATCAAATCCCCCATATGACCCAGCCCTCTACAGCCCAGATTTGGCTCCCACAACTTCTGTTTTTTTCTAAAACTAAAACCGCCTTTGAAAGGGAAGAGATTTCATACCATCAGTGAGATTCAGGAAAATATGATGGGACAGCTGATGGCGACTGGAAGAACTGTGTGAGATCTCAAGTGTCTCCCTTGGAGGGGACTGAGGCATCATTTTCCTATGTACAATGTTTCTTGTATCTTGAATTTTCTTCAATAAAGGTCTCTGTTTTTCATGTTACATGGCTGGATACCTTCTGGACAGACTTCATATATTCAGATTTCTAATAATAGTTTTACTATATAGTAAAGGCCTGGATCCATATTAGTGTGACTCTGACTTTGAAAAAGCCAAATATAATATATGCATATAAATTAAAATATGTATAATGTCACACAATATTTCTCCCAAAATAACTTGTCAACACACTTTTATAAATGTTTGTACCCAGTTAAAACACCACTTTATATATAACCAGAAGAATAAATTTCAGCTGTTTTCTTTGTGACCTCTTCAACTTTATCTCCTGTTTGACTACCAGGGTAAGGCCTTGAAATCTGGCAGGTGCTCTCCAGATTTTCATGCTTGATTCAAAACAATCAGTTCCTATGATTTTCTTTTTAATGGTATAGCATACCATATTATCTATCCCCCACATATCTGGGTTACTAGTCTCCCAAAGGTTGTTTGCAGTTATGTATAATAATTATGTATTCACCAAGTTAAAAAAAATGTTTCCATTCTGAGGGTTGCATAAAAGGAAGCCCTCTCTATTTGTAGCTGATGAACTGGCTGACCACATTCCCCAGTAATCTCTACTGCAAATGAACAATGTGAATGCATACACTATTACATTTCCCTAAAGAAACAAACAAACAAAAAAAGACTTTACAACTAGAGCATATTGCCAGTAATTCTAAAATAAACATTCCTGGAAAAACAGAGGCCAGATTGTTGGGAGTATCTTTTCCTTCATATTGATCCCCTTGAAGTTATTGGGAGTTGACTACAGAAGAACTGGATGAGGGTGGGCAGTGGTGAAATAGAGCCAGATTTGCAATGAATCATCATAACCACCATAAACAAATATTTCCTAGAAATTTCCATGGTCTATATGGCACCATGGTGGTTGCTATGGATTTGTGGTGTTTAGTTTCATACTGTTGTGCAGGATCACGGGTTACAGCAGGTCGTAGGTTTGTGGCAGGGGAGCAGCTGCCTCTCTACTCTCAACCCCAGGGCAAGTGGCAGCTTTTAAGCTGTGAGACAAGTAAGAAAGTTGCTCATAAAAACTTACCTTTTTATTTGCTCACTGTTACAAAAGGTAGAAGCTGTTTGTGCTTCTGCTCAATATTTTAAAATTTAGTTCATTTAGGTAAGAGGATCTTAGTAGATCTGAGGGAAATTTGATCACTAAAAATCATTAGGATAACACTGGCATGCAAAACTGCACAATTAGGCAAATAACAGGAGTAAGAGTCTCAGAGGTGAGCAATACTTAGGCAGGTTAGGTATGCTGAGGGAACAACTATTCGAATATGGCAGTATGACCCTTATTCTAAGGCACAGGTTCTCTGACATAAATATTTCAATTATTCTTGCCAAAAGGGAGACCAGTATGATAGCAGGAGATAGAGGTAGGTGAAAGGCAGGGATCAAAGTTAGATTTGAGAGTGAAAACCAAGAAGCTCTCAGGAGGCCTGAATCAGCCATATTGAAAATGAGAGGAACTTTAATAATGCTGTGAGTCATTATTCCTGCAAAACCCCTTTTGGTCTTTCAGCCATATTATACATGAGCCTAAATCTACATTCCTAGGGATTGGGACTCAGCCAGTTATTGTAGTGCTATACGACTCCTCACATCACCTTGAAAGTTCATTGTGTGGCATAGAGATAGGTTCTCTATAAACTATATTACATGATCTCTCTGTCATTCAATACAAAAAATCTAAAATTAAAAAGTAGGAAAAAGAATAATATAAAAACCCGATCACCCAGTTTTTATTATTTTTTATTGTTGTTCAATTACAATTGTCCACCTTTTCCCCGTTGCTCTCCCATGCCTTGCTCCCACAGTCATCCTCACCCCATTGTCATGTCTGTGAGTCCTCTATTCATGTTCCTTGACTTGCTGTAACAATTACCAATATATGGCCTATTTTTTTCAGCTAAAATCTTTATATTGCTCCTTTTTCTCATCAGTAGATTACTTTGAGGCAAACCTCAGATAGCCTACTACTTTATCTGTTAAAATTTAATATGCATTGGGAAAAAGAACTATTTTTAATGTAACTATACCTTCACAAATAAACAATCATTTCTTAATATTAGTAAATATCCATCAGTATTCAAATTCCCCTGATAGCATCATAAATATCTTTTACATTTTGTATTATTTGAATCAGACTCCAAACAAGTCCACATTGCTCAATATATGTCTTTATATGCTGACAGAGCACAATGTGACTCTTCAATAACAGTTCTTTCTTCCTGTTTATTTTGCCCTTGCCATTTCCTTGTTGTGTTTTTCAAATTTCTAATGCCCTGGTTTTAGCTGACTGCATTCCAGGCGGTGTCACTTACCATATTCCTCTTACCCCTGGACTTTCAGTGAAAGAGCAGTTGGGTCTAGAGGCTTGATCGGATTCATGTTTGCTTTTGTGGCAAGAACACGTCGTTATTGGTACTATGTATTTCTCACTGAATAACTGCAGAAGGCTCATGATATCTAATTATCTCTTTCTGTGAGAACTGATCAGTGAGTCCAGATGTTGTCAGCTGATCCATTCATTATAACTTCCCCAACTACCCCTAATAATCTAGTAGTGGTTTTAGTGGTCATTGATGATTATTGCCTAGATTCATTATTTCATTAGGGTTGGAAGAAGGTTGCACTCTAATCCTATCATTCCATCTGTAGGTAGTAGCTAGAATTTATCCATAAAGAACATTCTATTTTTGAGGCAGTGGCAGCTGAGGAGGCAGCAATAGCTTCTGCCCCAGCCCCACCATGGTGACCTCGCTGAGCTGCTGGTGCTCTTGGCTGCCCTCCTGGCCAATGACCTTGGGCTATTTCATCAGCATCAGCAGGCATGTTGAAGAGTGCTTCTTTGGAGGGTCACCTTATGCACCAAGACGGGCCTCATCTCCAAGGTTGCTAAGGGTGGCTTCCTAGACATCAGTGTGGAGATTACAGGGCCTGATAATGATGGAATTTATAAAGGAGACTGTGAGTATGGTGGGAACACACATTTGCTTCTCACATGGATAAAACACATAAGTTTTGCTTTAGCAATAGGATGTCCACTATCACTCTAAAGATAGTGAGGTTCATCACTGATATTGGGGAGGCCCCCAACAGGACAAAACATGGAAACAGAACAAGGTAGAAGAAATGATTAATGAGCTAGCAGTGGTGATGACAGTTGTGCAGGATGAACAGGAAGACATGGAAGTTCAGAGAGAATACACAGAGCTATCAAGGACAACACAAACAGCAGAGTGGTCCTCTGGGCCGTCTTCGGAGCTCTTGTTCTAGTTGCCATGACATTGGAATAGATCTACTACCTGAAGATTTTTTGAAGTCTGGAGGGTTGTTTACAAAACCTTTTCCTGATGGTCCAAAACTTGTAATTCACTGTTTATCAAACATCTTGGTCATAATAATGTCATTAGATTGTAAGATTTATTTTCTAAATTGTACATTCACATCTTATTTATGTTTCTTTGTGATTAATAGATGTTGGGGGAAAACACCTTTTTAGGAAAATGATAGTGGAAATTTGGCATAGGACTGGCACAATTCCTTATGTGAATTCTGCCTCCATTGTACAGGTTCTTCCAGAGCTTGAACACTGTAAATGAAATGTACACATGTAGTCCTTATTATATTTTCTTTTGTTTTCATCATAAAGTGCAGTTTGTTTGGGATAAGCTTTACTAAATTGACTGCATTCTTCTTTAAAATTATTTTATTATTGTTCCAGTACAGTTGCCTGCATTTTCTTTTGACTCTTTATCCTGCAGTTCAAGGATTAAAGATTCATTTTGTTTAGTCCTTATGAGAAACAAAAGTCAGAATCTTGACATTTTCTACCCACTTAATGACAGAGCCCTGTGACTTTGCAGTATGCTACCAGGTTCGTTCTTTTATACTTTGTCTATCTTGTTTTTGCTTTAAAGATAAGACAGCCCAACATTTCTCACTCCACCTTAAATTTGAACTTTGAACTATAGGACTTCACTTTTACAAAATTGATGACATAAGCAGCTAAATAACTATTTTTTTTTTAATCTCTGCCTAACCTTCTAAAAAGTCTCTGTTAAAGCCAATTCTCTGGGTGTTTCAGAGTAATGGTAGCTCTTTCTCTTTCTGTGCTGGCACCCATTTGCTATACTCTTGGCATGTAGTAGGTGTATTTGTGTAATTCAAAACATCTGGGTTTTGTCTTAGCAAAGGATTAAGGCCCCTTGAATTTCACTGCAGTGATATACAGCCACTATTATATATTTGATCAGTAGTAACATTTGACCAATCATTAGTTAGGGACCTGATAGCATTGTCAGTACTAAAGTTTTGAGTTTAGTTTTTCTTGGGTATTTTATGGCACATGTGAATTTTGTTTTGTATAAAATAAAATGACTTTCTCTTGGTCTCTGATGCTGGGTTTAAAATTGAAGGAACATCTGGTTTTGGTGTGAGGATGATCCAGGATTATGTTGTGACTGATGTATACTTGTTACTTGTATAAATATTTTAATCTTTACAAAAGGAAAACCATAAGTAATGATGTTATATAATAAATTTGAATTAAAAAAAGAAAAAAGGAACATTCTTTCATGGATTATTTTGATAACCTGGAAAACAGTTTATGTAGAAAAACAAGGCAAATATTTGATCTTTTCTTTTAATTATCTCATTATCATTTTGAGGCAATTATTAAGCCCTCATTCTGACTAATATATCACAAGAAGTTATACACAAATGAGAGAGGTGGCATAGTACAAGAAAAAATCAGAGATCTAGAACCATGAGAAGAACCCTCATCTTACCATTGCAAGGTGTATTGAAGTTGTTTTATGTGGGATGTCTCTGATATATGCAATTCATCTGTAAGCTAACAAAATATCTTTAATTATAAAGTTTATTTTTCTACAAAAACTTATATTCTCTTATTCCCATAATTTCTGGTATTATCAGGACCTCTGTCTGATGCCTTTATTCATATAAGCATTCTTAGTTATGATAAATGTATTTGTAATCCCACTTCCTCTTTTTTAAGTATATTTATTGATTATGTTATTACAGTTGTCCCATTTTTTTTTTTACCCTTTATTCCCCTCCACCATGAACCCACCCTCCCACCAGCATTCCACTACCTGCTTAGTACATGTCCATGGGTTGTTCACATAAGTTCTTTAGCATCTCCATTTCCTATACTATTCTTAACCTCCCCGTGTCTATTTTGTACCCACCAATTATGCTTCACTGTACCATTTACCCCATTCTACCCTCTCCCCCTCCCTGCTGACAACCCTCCATGTGATCTCCATTTCTGTGATTCTTTTCCTATTTTAATTGTTTCCTTAGTTTGTTTTTGTTTCTGTTTTTGATTTTTTAGGTTCAGTTGTTGAAAGTTGTGAGTTTGTTGTCATTTTACTATTCATAGTTTTGATCATCTTCTTTTTCTTAGATAAGTCCCTTTAACATGTCATATAATAAGGGCTTGGTGATGATGAACTTCTTTAACTTGACTTTATCTGGGAAGCACTTTATCTGCCCTTCCATTCTAAATGAAAGTTTGCTGGATAGAGCAATCTTGGATGTAGGTCCTTGCCTTTCATGACTTTGAATACTTCCCTCCAGCCCCTTCTTGCCTGCAAGTTTTCTTTTGAGAAATCACCTGACAGTCTTATGAGAACTCCTTTGTAGGTAAGAGAGCTTTGTAGCTCTCCTTTTGTCTTGCTGCTTTTAAGATTCTCTCCTTATCTTTAATCTTGGATAACGTTCTTATGATGTGTCTTGGTGTGTGCTTCCTCGGGTCCAACTTCCTTGGGACTCTCTGAGCTTCTTGGCCTTCCTGGAAATCTATTTTCTTCACCAGCTTGGGAAAGTTCTCCTTCATTATGTTTTCAAATAAGTTTTCAATTTCTTGCTCATCCAATTCTCCTTCTGGCCCCCCTATGATTCAAATGTTGAAACATTTAAAGTTGTCCTGGAGGTTCATAATCCTCTCCTCATTATTTTGAATGCTTGTTTTTTTCATTCTGTTCTGGTTGAAAGTGTGTTTCTTCCTTCTGGTCCAAATCATTGATTTAAGTCCCATTTTCCTTCCCTTCACTGTTGGTTCCCTGCACATTTCTCTTCACTTCACTTTGCATAGCTTTCACTTTTTCCTCTATTTTGTGACCATACTGAACTATTTCTGTGGGCACCCTGATATCAGTGTTTTGAACTCCGCATCTGATAGGTTGGCTATCTGTTCATCACTTAGTTCTATTTTAGGGGCTTCGATCTGTTCTTTCATTTGGGAAATATATATTTTTTTGTCTTGGCAGGCTTGTTACATAGTAAGAGTCAGAGCCTTAAGTATTCTCCAGGGCAGGGCAAGCCACTTTGCTGTGTTGTGTTGCTGTATGTTGGGGAGGGGTCCCAGAGGGAACAATACCGCTTGCTTGGCTCTTGGCTGGCATTGAGTTGCTTTCTCTGCTACCCACAGGTGATTTGGGCCTTTCTGGTGGTGATTCCTGGGTGGGTGGGTTTGTATACATTCTAGAACCTTGTTGGTCTCTCCAGTGACCTTTCCTTTGAGGCTGGGAGTTTCTCCCACTGCCTCAAGCCCCATAGGTTTTTATAGTCAGAGGTTTTGAGGCTTTTTTCCCCTGCACTGGAACCCTGGGTTGTGCAGTCTATCTCACTCTCCAGCTGTTCCTCCTGGTTTATCCTCATACAAAATGTGGGACCATCTAGTCCACCAACCACCATCCTGTCTGGTCTGCCAGCCATATCTTGCCTGCTTCAGTCCTCCATCTGCCACCTTGCCGTGAGTCCTCTGCTCCCTGGCTGCCCATCTCTGCCCCTCCTGCCGGTCTGGATAAATGTTTTTTATTTAACTCCTGGATTGTCAGCCTTCATACAGTTTGATTTTCTGGCAGCTCTGGTTATTTTTTTGTTTTTAAATTTGTTGTTGTCCTTCTTTTGGTTTTGCAAGGAAGCAAAGTGTATCTACCTATGCCTCCATCTTGTTTAGAAGTCCATTCCTCTTTTTTATCTGTCAGTTTCTGTTGTTTATCATGGAAAAAATCCACTAAATTATCTGGTTGCATTTTATGTAATAAATTTTCTATTTTTTTGTTTTTTTCCCTCTCCAACTTAACCAGTCCAGTGTAACTGTTTTCACTGAACTATCAAGCACTTATTCTTGGCAGAATAAATTATGTATTTACCTACTAATTTTCTTCACTTTGATTCTGCTTCTTAATAGTTATGAGAACTTGGGCAACTCATCTTACCCCTTTAGTATCAGTCCCTCATTAATAAAACTGAGATCAATAAACTCAACTCCAGGGTTCTGAAGATTAAAACTATACTTTATGAGACATCATTAATTATAAAAACATTTTTACATTCATTGGTCTTGATGAGTACTTACTAGCACTTTTTGCAGTAGTTGCTATGGTAAATTTTAAGGACATGGCAGCTAAAACATATATGGGACTTGATCTCATAGAGTTTCATTCTAATGAAATATAATTGTCAATATTAAAAATATAATTGCACTCAATTCATAGGTGTTCTGTATGTGATTGCTAAAGATGACTATATTTTCTATTCTGTTATTGATTTATTTCTCATTCTTTCCACTTATTAGAAGTTGATGTTTAGTTCTGGTGCCCTGCTATTTTCACTGTACATGAAGTCTGTCCAGCAAAAGTCAAATCATTGTTAATATAATGAGAATGGTTTGCACAACATCAATGTAACCTGGAAGCCAAGGAATGTGGACTGGAATGCACATTTGTGAAAAATGACAACTTCACTGCACTGGTCAGTAGGGGCAGTAGATGCCACTGAGTGACCATGTGTAATGTGTGGCTGTTGCATTCAAAATGAGTGAGTGAATAGAGCAACAAATCTGCTTCAAATTTTGCATTATGCTGGAACATTCCTCTTTGGAAACTATTCAGATGATGTAGAAGGCTGCAGCAATGGGCAATTTGTGATTAGCAGCTGCATCACAACAATGCACCTGCTCATGAATCACATTGCGTGAAGTGGTTTTTTGGCAAAAGATCAAATCACCCAGGTAATCCAGCCCCCCTATAACTCAGATTAGGTACCCTGACACTTCTAGCTTTTTCCAAAACTAAAATTACCTTTGAAAGGGGAGAGATTTCAGACCATCAGTGAGATTCAAGAAAATACAATGAGACAACTGATGGTGATTGGGGGAACTGTGTGAGGTCCCAAGGTGCCTACTTTGAAGGGGACTGAGGCATCATTGTCCTATGTACAATGTTTCTTGTATCTTGAATCTTCTTCAATATATGTCCCTATTTTTCATATTACATGGCTGGATACCTTCTGGGCAGAACTTGTATGGGTCATCTAGGTTTTCTTTACTGGGTTCCAGAGAATGATACAATACCAAGCCTTACTGTAGAGCTTCCTAAGTATTAAATGTCATAGAATCATGCTGAAAAGTGTAGGCTTTTCATTTCATTCATTCACTCATCTGTTTAGCAAGTATTCAATGAGACTGGGATATTAAAGATGATTTCAGAAAAAATAGGGACTCTCAGACTAATTTCTTTTATAAGGCAACAGAAATAAGTTAATAGCAGAATCAATAAAATATATTTAAAAATAAAAAAAAGAATTAACATTGCCTCTCCGATGTTTGACAAGCCATTATTGACTGTAAATTGGATCAAATATTTGAGATGAAAGATTTGGATTAATGTTTCTGATTAAATACACAAATAAGATACTAATAATGAGACAGATTGATTATATTTTAAAAGTAATTTCCTTTAAAATATAGGTAAGACTAAGGCAGGTACATTTTTAATTTTCTGATGTAACACTGTATTTTTTTCCACAGTGGCTGCACCAGTCTGCATTCCCATTCACAATGAACCAGTGTTTTGCTTTCTGCACATCCTCACCAACATTTGTTTGTTGATTTATTAATGATAGCCATTCTGACAGTTGTGAGGTGATATCTCATTGTGGTTTTAATTTGCATTTGTCTGATGATTAGTGATGTTGAGCATCTTTTCATATGTCTATCGATCATCTGTATGTTCTCTTTGGAGAAGTTCCACTTCTGGGAATTTATCCGAAGAAACCCCAAACACTAATTGAAAGAATATAAGCACCTCTATGTTCATTGCACTGTTATTCACAATAGCCAAGATTTGGAAGGAGCCTAAGTGTCCATCAGTAGATGAGTGGATAAAACAGCTATGGTACACTTAAAAAAAGAAGAAATTAAAAACCATATTTTATTATTTATGGTATTGCAGTTGTCCCAGTTTCACCCCCTTATTCCTCCACCTAGTCTGCTCCCCACTCCCATAGTCAATCTCCACATTATTGTCCATGTCCATAGGTCATTCATATATGCTATTTAACTGATTCTTTCACTTTGAAAAGAAGGACATTTTACCCTTTGCAACTGCATGGATGGACCTGGACAACATTATGCTAAGTGAAATAAGCCAGTCAGAGAAAGAAAAATGACACATGATTTCACTCATATGTGGAATTTAATGAACAAACTGAACTAACAGCAAAATAGAGACAGACTCACAGAGAGCAGGCTGACAGCTCAGGTGATGGAGGGAGGTTACGGAGTGCAGGGATCAAGGGAAAAAGGAAAAGGACTCATGGACATGGACAACAGTGTGGTGGCTGTCAAGGGTGGTGGGTGGAGGTGGAAGAGGGTATAACAGGGATAAACGGTTATGGAAAAATACAATAAAAATGAACTATTAAAATATATAGTTAAGACTATAGAAGTAAGGAAAAGAATAGGGAATGTTGCCTGTCAGCTAGAACTGAAGCAACGCTTTCCTGCCTATGGCTTTATAAGCAAATTATGAAATTTTTCAATAATTGTCCCTGCCTTTACTCCTCTTTCTTTTTTCCCCACCTCTGTTAATTGGCAAACACACCTTTTGCTTCCTTGCTTTGTGTACCCTTATAATGTGAGTTATATTATAACTGTGTAGACATGAGTTATTCTACAATCTACAGTTTAAAATAGCTATGTCTGTGTATGTGTGTTTAAGATACCCACTGAGATGATTCATCAATCCAATTTCTGTTCAAGTGTGCAAGTTGGATTCAGACCATATCTCTTAGTACTTAGCTTTATTACATTTTTTGGGGGGTGCTGATCAAGGTTAGAGTGTCATCTCATGGATATTTTGATTATTTTTATCTTTTCATAATTTAGTTTTAATTTTTATTTTCTTTTAAGGTTGTTATAATTTTCCTGTATCATCATCTTAACTTTTAGTTTTCAAGAGTGATGATATGGTAAAATATATTGTTTTTCTCAATTGTAGTTTTCCTTTTCCTGTTGGAGGGTTATGCTTTCTGATCCCGTTGGTATCAGATTTGCTCAGTTGACTTGCTAGGCTAATGGAATGCGAGTGGAAGTAACATTTAAGAGACACCATATACTTTTACCATTATTCTTTTTTCCTCTGTTATGAAATCAAAAGAGGCTGTTCTTTCAGCCTGGGTCTCAGAAAGAAGAAATTCAGTGAGAACAGGCATAAATGATGTTATTATTTTTAAAAGTTCAGATTTTCCAGGTTATTTGTTACTGCAGCTTATACCTAAGCTGACTAATACTTGGAACATGGTGGTTTCATACAGTTGACAGGCAGTGGATGAACTGTTAGTATAACATACACTAAAGAGCATATGTTTTGGAGTTAAAGAGATATGGGTTTGACCCAGGTTTAGATTTTATTAGTTGTAAATACTTGGGATAGTTATTAAACTATCTGAATCTCAGCCTTTTCATATGTGAAATGGGAATAAACCCATGTAACTAACTTTGCTGTGAAGGTTAAATAACTGCATTAATGTAATGCTTACTGCTGTAATCAACAATCAAATGCAAAATATCATAACTCAGAACTTATAGGAGTTGATTTTTACTCCCATATATTCAAAATGAAAGACCCTGATCATCAGGGTCTTTCCAGATGTTTTTTTCTAGGCAATGATTCAGGGGTCTAGTCTGCTCCCTTGAATCTTGTGGCTCTGCTGTCTGCAATATGTGGTGTCTGAGGTTACCTGGGAACTAGTTCCATCCCAGTCATCCAGAAGGGCAAAGGAGCCTGGAGGACCTCAGGAGAAAGGTTTTCATTGGCTAGGCATGGAGTGGTACACATTGCTTCTGTTCACATTCTAGAGTTTGGAATCCAGTGCATGGGTCACATCCAACTACAAAGTAGGCCAGGAATGGAAATGAAGCAACTATGCTTAAGAAGAAAAGGAAATAAGTTTAAAGACTGCCACAGTGGATGTATGTGAAGGGCATAACTACTGACGAGAACCTAGTAGATGCTTAGTAAACATTCTTTCCTGTTTGCTTTTCTAGGTTTTTTTCAAGTCTTATGTAAATATCAAAGAGATTCTCATCTACTGGGGATCAGACATTCAACATTTATGATGGAATATATAAATCTTGCAGCCATGAAAAAGTGCTTAGTTTAGGGGTCTTTCTTGGCTGATAATTCCTGATATGCACACAGCAACTTGCTTAGTGCAAAAGTCTCAGTTCATTGACTGCCAGAAGTAGCGGTAATATTAGAGGTAAAGAAGTAGAGGTAAATGTTTTGTTGAATGAAACATTTAACAGAATAAATATACACTTCTCAATATTATAAAATATGAGTGAGCAAGCCACATAAGACATATGGCAAAATATGAAGAATTATATTGGCTGTTTAGTGACTATTGCTTTGCCATCCAAGAGTCTGTGTTTGCCTTTTATTTACTATGGGATGTTCTTAAGATTAACTTAAAAGAATTTATATAAATTTTCAATTTTACTTTCAATGTTATTGAATGATTTCTTTGTATTTACACTTTCACGAGACTGGATACATGTGAAAGCTACTGATCATTTCTACTCATCTAAGTCAGGATTGTAAGAATCTTTGCAAACATAAAGATGAGTTTGAATCTCAGTTTTCCTTTCCAGGCAAACTTCCTTTCCTTTCCTTTTTGTAGGTAAGTTGCCTTGGGCAACTTACATATCTGACCTCAATTATTTCATCCATAATACAGGATGAGGATATTTCTAGGTGATATATTTGTAGTGAGTTTTAAATGAGGCACAATGTGTAAAATAATTAATACATTTTCTGGTATATAGTTAATACTCAGTAGATGGCAATTTTTCTATTAATATTAATAGGAATTATGATACTAGTAAAAATAGGAATAATAATAATAGAATAATAATAAACTATTACCAGGGAGAAGTATATTTTCTCAGGCACACTATAGTTGTGAAATAGAAGTGATGTTTAAACATTTTTCCTTTAGAAGTCATCATCTCTAGACAAAACGTAGAATGAGTTTGCAGTGTGCTTCCTGTAATGCCCAGAGCAAGCTTTTGTTTTCACCTAAGTGTTTTGACATTGTGTAGTTGTATAGTAAACAAATCATGTCACATGCTTGACGTGTACCTCTTAATAACTTTGAAAAACCACTAGAGGGTGCTACTTTGTTAGAAAAATAAAAGCACCTCCCAACAGTAGCGGTCAGTCTGCAGCCGCGACGTCTGATTGTTAGGGGCCAGAACTGAGCTCTCTGCTGTGAGTATCTGGATACAATTTATTCGTTTATCATTTATGTCAGAAGTAAATAGCAATAGTTTAAGTAAGCCATAAAAGTTGATTCAAATAAAACCCAATCCTTTTAGCAAGTTAAGGTGCATACCAATTTTGTTATTTAAAAAAATCTGTGAATATTTCTTACCAAACAAAATTGTGAGGCTATATGACTTCTTATGAGAGATAAGGTTGGATTTAGCATATGTGTTTTGTTTTGACTAGATATCTGTTGTCTTAAGTTTGGCGTAGTGATTTTCATCTGTCTTTAGTAGTTTTTATTTTAAGGATCGGTGAAAATGGAGATCTTATATTATTTTTGTACACTGAAAAATAATATTTCAGTGATTCAAAGGTTATAAATATATTCAGGTGGGTAAGGTGCTGCTAAACTAAGTGTGCGACCTTCATGTTTGTTACTCTGGGTTTAAAGTGATTGTTATGTCCGCGAGAGGTTGTATGAAGTGTCGGACTCAATTATGAATCACAGCCTTTAGCCTATAGTTCATATTAAGCGACAACTGTATTATTGCAGAATCAATTATCTAAGGAGGAAACTCACTCAGCATGGGTTTAGTCAAAAGATTTCTGCAGATAAACGATTGTGTTTTCAGCTGACCATGAGGTAATGCTAGAGATAGAAGATTGTCAATAGTTGGATGAGAGGAAGAAATAAATGGGGATATCTGAAAAATCCTATTTCTCCAATAGAAGTGAACTACACAAAAACTGGGAGTTCTCAGTGTTAAATTTTTGATCGCTGAGAGAGGATTTAGCTTTCTGAGGGATTTTTTTCATACTACATGATACTTCTGAGTGGGGAGGGCTTTTTTATTTCACTTGTATAAGTAAAAGGAACAGCTAAAATGTTTCAGACAGAATTATCTGGAAGACTTTAATTTAGCTCATCAAGTCTTCTAAACTCCTAATAGATAAGGAAACTAAAAAATAGTCTGGATTGCGTTTAATGATTAAGTATAATGTACTGGCTCACGGTGTGTGTGAGTGTACTCTATATATCACTTGAATACAACTTCAAAAGGTCATGTGAGTCGAGAGCTCAGTCTTATCCCACTTTAATTTTCAGCATTAATCCAGCTTGTGTAGCTTGTTTTTGTTTTGGAACACTTTTTACCAGTTTGGTGGTTTTGGGGGGTGGTGCGGGCTGGAGCCAGGGGGCTCTGGTTATTATCCACTGTTGAGAAGTTGTCAGTTCCACCCTTCAGATCCCGTACAAAGAATTTGAGGCTGGCAACACCTGGTGAAGGTATATTTTTTCTTTTATGTTTTTCATTAATATAGAGCATGTCTTTCCTTTACCTTAAGTCCATTTGGTGATAGGAATAAGACAAAATTGGGTTTTCTCATTGTCCATGTTCAGAGATTAAGGCCACTCTATATTATCCTTCTCTGGACGACTCAAAAGGGTGTTGTTGACTCTGGGCAGTGTTTTTACTGAGAAAAAATACCTCTGTGTCAGTGTGCCAGCTGTATGAATGCATGGAATACAGAAAATAATACCGAATAGAAGGAAGGTGGGGGTTTTAAGCCCTCAGGTTCTGATCTGCCTCTTGAAACTGCGTCTAATGGTTTTATTTTGAATAAACCATAGACATGACCAAGTATTCATTTTGTCTGTTTGCTTTTGTAAGGAAGAATAGTGTACATTTGGTTTGCATCAGAGAATTGTTGGGAGTGGCATATAAAAAAGTGCCCTAAAACTATAAAGGCCAGTGGAACTGTGGCCACAGTGTGTGACAATGTATGTTAGATTAACTGAACACCATTAAGAAAACACCCTGCTTGCTTTCCCACTCTTTGATTTTCTTCAACATTCCAACTTCTCATTCTATACAGTGCTGTCTTGCAAATAGCCATTTTGAATGTTTCAGCCTGACAGCCGATGCTAAAGTTACGATGATGAGGGAGGTAGAAAACGTAGTTTATCCTCTCATGTAATGTACAGTATAAATGCCAACACCACTCACTGCGTTTTTGCTTTCTTCCTAACTTTTTCACAAACTAAGTCCTGCTTTGAGGCATTTTGTAGTTTTGTCCTCTTAAGCTTAGATGCTCAAATAATCCATGGGATTTGCTTTACAGATTTAAAACCTAAGTATATGCAAAATTAGAAATACGAATATACTTGGAACTCAAATTTTTTGCTCATGTTTTCTCACTTGGAAACTTGAAGGGAGCAAAGTTTTCACTAGCTTGCTTTGGTATAGCTCCACGCCTCCCAAACGCTGGGTGTAGGCTTTCCTTCATGACCTGACTGGATGGAGCACTGCGAGGGAATCCTCTTCTTTTTCCTTGTCCATCCTTAAATAAACCCCATAAGTGACAACCTTGGTTTCCCTGCCTCAGTTAATCATATATATGCATATTTATTTATATTTCAATCTTACCTGTATGTATGAATTAAGATAGAAATCAAAGATCAAAATGTAGTCTTTATCTTTTTTTTACCTTTATCCTTTATGATTGGTAAAATTAATATTGCAGAATTCAACTTGGGGAAGGGACAACAATAGCATCCTACTGCCAAGCTCCTGACTCTTTCAGAGATAGGCAGCTCAGAAGATCCTGCTCCTGTTCCACCTAAAGGATGGGTCGAGAGTGTATATTCCCTCAGGGCAGCTGGCTTCCTGGGGATATAGGAAAAGGGTGGAGCTATGCCTACCTAGTTCTCCCAAACTCGCCCATCAGCTAACTGACTCTAACTTTCTGGGGTGAGAAATCTTGGGAAAATCCCGTTACAGAAACACGAGTAGTGGAAAGAATATCACCACCTCCCACACCTCAAAATATTCTTCAGGGGTTTGTTTTCTAACTTTAAGGAGTTTAACGAGCAAGCCTGTGGAAAGTAGGATTGGGGCTGTTGTCTTAGAGGAAAAACCTGCAGTCTATCAAGACAGCCTGCTTCCACCATCACGAGGCTGTTGTCCTACCACCAGTCTCTGACTTTTTGTAGGTCTGCCCAGGACACATAGGAGAGAGACATCTTGTTTTCCAAGAAAGGTCCAAAGGAGTCAGTTTGTGCTAAAGCTGGAAATTCTCTCCTTTCTATTCACAACTCAAATTATTATCCAGATACATTGTCTAAGCTTATCAAAGATTTTACAATGATATCAAATGGCTACATGGAGCTATTCCAATAGGCACATGCCAGAAAACTAAATGCCCTAAATTTAAATATAAACCTCTGCTGATTATCAAATTCCTTAATAAAAATTAAAGTAAAAGTTTAAACTCCCTTGAATTTTACAGTTCAAATTAATTAAAACCCAGAATCAAATAATTTTATGTTTGTGATTTCAAAGAAAGTAGTGAAAAAAATCATCCTTCCCAATTTCTTATTCTGATTGGCCTCAGCAGGGAGTCTGGATGGCTGGCTAGGATAAGTTTCCTTCCACAGCTCAACCTGGGTTATTTCTCATGGAATGGGTGTAGTTCCTTCACAGTCTCAGAATTTCTGTTTATTCATTGCCAAGTTTCTGATGTACCTACTTTTTTAAAAAGGGGTTCACAAGATTATTTCAGCACTGGGCTTACTTCCACCAAATTTAGACAAAAAATAATCCTTAGCCATTAGAGCAGTTCTTCCAGGAAGAATTGTGCTCCTCAAATTCAGTATCTAGTGATATTAAAGATTCTAGAAGATTCAATGAGATCTTAGAACAGGATGGACACTCTTGATTTTAGTTTGATGCCACTCTGTCTATACTAGTTTTTCAGGATATATGACTTGGAAACTTGGATTCAATTGAGAAACATCACCTATAACATATATTTCTTTGATCCCAGGGAATTACTGGATCTAGAGAGAAAAATTCATCTGTGAAATGATCTCTTCTCCTAAAAAGGGGTATTTGAGACATGCCAGGCAAGCTGAGGAGTTTGCAAGGCTTTCTGTATTCTTACTTGGTATTCCTTCGGGCCTTTTGTTTGGGGGCATCCCTATGATGATTTAGTGAAGATTCTCGCTAGTGACAAGCCCTGCACTCTCTTCTGTGCCGCAGTGGGTGGTTCCACTGCTCTTACTATGAAATTGCGTAGTCCTAAGAACTCATTCACTTAGAGAAAATTTCTCCACTTCATCCTTACTCCAGGTGGTGAAACATCTTCACAAGATTTCTGAACTCTTGCAGTCATTGTTATTTCTTGAAGTGTGTAGTCTTAGGAGAGTAAGTAAAAACAGGTCTCTTTCTGTGTTCTTCAAGAAAATGTTATCTGGCTCCTCAAAATTGAAACTAAGGTCTCACACTTATGAGTTCTGGAAGCATTTACAGAACTTAGACACTTGTACACTTAAAGACAATGCCTATGTTCATAGTTGTGAAATAGTAAAATCAACAAAAATTGTTTCACCCATTGTCTACAAACAATAGGTAGTTCAAGGTCACATGGTAGCAGCCAGTTTCTAAAGGTCTTGGTTGCCCATGTGACCTTATTTAAGGCCTGGGAAGCAATGCCTGTGCAAATGCTGCCTCTCACTGTATAAAAATAGCCACACACCTGTGGACAAGCCACCATAAGCTGCAGTTTCCCACCAAATACAAAATCTCATTGTGATTTATCCATTTAAAGTTCAAGATCTAAAGCTACTCCTTAGGCTACACTGATTATAAGCATGCCACACAACTGTGAAAGCTAGTTGCATGATGCAGTATATGCCCCTGCAAGCAACCAAAGTCAACACGTGAAATAGCCTGACCTCACCGAATGCCTTAAGATTCTGTGTTATTTTCACTCACCAAATTGCTCACCATGTCTCCAATTGCACACCATGCTCCAATATTCCTGGATCATGATACCGTATCCTAACACTCCCTTGAATTGAATTTCCAATTTGTGGGCAGAGTCCAAGTCTGCCCTCTAAACCATGGGATTTGGAATAAGGGAAGCAAATGCCTATACTCTGCAGTTAGCTGGATCACAAGGGAGGGGCAGGCTGGAGAAGCTGGTCTTCTCATCCATTTCTTTTTTGAAACTCACCAGTCAGGTAACTTGCCCCATCTTCATGCACAAGAAGCCATAGTTATTTAGGACAAATCTTGGAGAAGTTCTATTCCTTCTTAACAGTATTTGATTGGGTTTTCTCCTCACCCCTGTGTTCCTCAGTTCCATTCTTTAGAATGAAAAACCCAAACCCAACAAATATAAACAGAAGACTGATGTGTCTAAGCAACTGAGAAGCTCAACAGTTGAATGGCTCAACAGATGCATCACCAATTTCAATTCTGCTGCAGAGATTTCCCCATGTGCTTTACATATGTTAACTGTAATGGATCTCTTCAGACGCTCAGGGTAACACATTTCTGGAAATGCTTGGTTAAGTCTCATTTTCCAAAAGCAGGTTGGAAAGATTTCAAATAACATGAATGGAAAAAAGTGGAATGAATAGAAAAATGATTCACAGCATGCACTGATACAGGGAGATGTAATCACATTAAGTTAAATGAGGTAATAGTTGTAAAAGCACTTGAAAAACTTGTAAAATACCATATGAAGGTAAAACTTTAGCTATTTATTCTGTGCAAATAAATGGCAATTTGAAGTCCATGGTTCCTATCACAAGAATTTTGGTAGGAATTTTAAAATCTATTTCCAGTCTCTCCTAAAGAAGCAGTTGTCTTAAAGTGGTAAATGATATCTCTAAGACTTACACTCCATGGTCACCAACATAATGGATGGTTAAGTGGTACTACAGAAAGTATGGTTCTTTTTTTTTAAATTACATTTATTGCAGTGACATTGGTTACAAAATTATTTAAGTTTTAAGCGTTCAATTCTGTGATACATCATCTGTATATTGTGTGTGCTCACACCAAAGTCAGTTCATCTTCTATCAACGTATATTTGACCCCCTTTACTATTCTCCCCACCCGCTTCTGTCTGGTAACCACCCTACTGTTTTCTGTGTCTATTAGTTTTTCTTGTTTGCTCATTTATTGCTTTCAGTTTTATACCCCACATATGAGCAAAACCATATGATTCTTAGCTTTTTCTCACTGACTTATTTTGCTTAGCATGATATTGTTTAATATTCTCAAGGTCTATGTATGTTGTCACAAATGTCAGTATTTAATCTTTTCTCATGGTTGAATAGTATTCAATAGTATATATGTACCACATCTTCTTTATCCAAAAATCATCTATCAAAGGACACTTCAGTTGTTTCCATGTCTTGGCCACCATGAATAATGCTCCAGTGAACATAGGGGTGCATATATCTTTGTGAATAAATGCTTTCAAATTCTTGTATAGATACCCAGAAGAGGGTTTGCTTGGTCCTATGGTAATGATAGGTGCCAGAAGCTGCTGTTTGCCTAGATTCATGTGAAATGCAAGCCACAAGACATGAGACCCAGACAAAGATGAAAACTCGATCATAGAAAAATGTTAGTAACATCAACTGTAGATATGAAGGAAAAGAGATATGTATATTTTGGAACCTAAAAGGATTTAATTCCTGCTTTTGTTTTCTTTTTTCATAATGGTAGCAGGTTATTGAAATAGTAATGCCTTCTTCAGAAAAGAAATGACAAAACAATAATATAGAAGGCCCCAATCTGTCTATGTCCTCCTATTCTTATATAAAATTAGTGTGTATAAAGATATTATCCAGAGGATGAATTAACAGCTTATTTAAAAGGCTAGTTCAGTGATGTATTCCCCTATGTCCTAATGAAATATCTATCCCCTTTGAATGAAAAATTTTTTTCTTATGAGCCTTATAATGTACAGTGAGTTCTGTTATAATGCTTGTTTTAAAAGTGTAAAATATTTTTCACACCATTGCTATGTCAGGGAACTTTGAGCATGACACAAATTTTGTTTTTGCCTCTGCAAAAACAAAGTAAAAAAATGATTGGATGGAAGGGAGATATCAAATTCCTTAATTTTGAGACTTCTCTTTCTTTCTATCCCCCTCCCTACTCCTATTTTTAAAAAATGGTTTGTCTTGAAATAATTGATATTGAAGAGGACTGAAAAATAAAGCTGTAGAGTTGTGAATCTTCATTTAAATTTGAGAGGAGGAGGTGTGATTTTTATTGTAAGAAAATGAATAAACTTGTTTTACATATGCCCATGGCAGTTGTCAACTATCAGTTACTACTTAGCTACCTCTTCTACTCTCCTCTCCCCTTGGGCTTCTAAGAGCAGAACTCCTATCACAGGTGTCCCCTGTATTTGCATTTGTTGGATGAGTTGCAGTAGATTGGGGTGCATATTATCCTCCTCCTTCCCCTCCCCGTCCTCTGTGGGGCACGCTTTATCTTTCCTACTGTCACAGTTTGCATCTTCATCTCAGAGAAACATTGACTTCAGTATTCACTCTACCAGCTGGGCAGGATGAGTTGTCTCATCTGTTGAATGCTGTGGCCTACAAGTTTAAGAAACTGGGTGTTCTGCTGCCTGAACAGCATAAGGACAGATTATAGTTGAGCTACTTACTGGGCTGGCTTACAAGATGGTTTTGTACTAACTGAAGGTGTTTATGTTACAGAGAGAACAAAATTTACATTGCTTCTGCAGAATTGTGTTTGTAAGAAACTCTAGATGAATGCAGTAAACTGCAGCCAACTGAACCCAGCTGCATGGGAATTTATACAACACACACATAACCCTCAAATATCTACCACTAAAGTGCCATATTTATTGTAGTATTTATGTAATCTGTAATCACTTCCCATGTCTAAAACTGTGCTACCATTTTTTATTAGGTTCCTACCATTTAAAAAAAATGTCACTGATGAGATTTCTGAGTGTTGTGTCCCTAACTCCATTTCTCATAAGCCCTGGAGCTTTTATTGTATGGTTTTACACAGTTCAGTAATTTTAAGGAATGCAGAGGCTGTGTTCTAGCAGAACTGACTGGATTTTAAATTCAGCTTTTTTTTTTTTTACTTCATTTCTATTTTGGAGTAACAAGTAATACAATTCTCTATTTCTCTTCTTCCTCCCCTTCAACCTAGTTTAATAGTGCTGTTAGTTTATTGCAAGTTTCCTGCAAAGTAATCTGCTAGCTAGTTTCTGTGGGAAGCAAATCTGTCTGGACTGACAATGGACTGTGGATACTTTTTGCGGATATATACCTTTGAGACCAGGCAGAAACCTGCAGAAGTCTGTCTTTAGCCTCAGAGATATTAACTGGTGGTAGTCATGCATCCTTGTTTTTCCATACTCTGAATTTGAGAGGAAATTTGACAGTCCAAACTTCCACATATTATATTTAATAAATATGTATATAGAATATACATATGGAAAACATTTTCCCCAAGATGTTATTTTCATTTTATGCATCTTTCTTAGGCCAAGTGAGCAAACAGTATTGCATATATGGTACATGCTTTTACTATGATATTTATTGTCGTATTTGTCTTTAGAAACCCCACTTTTAAACTTTATTGAAGTATAATAAACAAAATTATAAGATATTTAAAGTGTACATTATTATGATTTGATGTACATATATTCTATGAAAGGATTCCTTCCATCTAGTTAATTAGCGTATCCATCACCTCACATATTTATCTTCTTTTAGAAACTCCTTTGCTTTTCTCTTATTCCTTATCCCATGTACAGATACATTATATAAAGTAGAAGTTACAGAACAAAGTGTTCAGTGATGTGATAAAAAGAAACATTAATATTTACTGACTTCTATGTTTCATGAAGTTTGCTACCTTGTTCACTGATGATATATCTTATTCAATCTTCACAATATCCCTTATAGTTTTTACTTCCCATTTTCACAGATGAAGATACTGAAGCTCATGGAAGGACATTAACTGTCCCATATGAAGTGGTGTCAGACTCATGTGTCACATAAGCGAACACAAAGATGAGGTTAAATTTATAAGAGATTTATTGAGGGAAATGTCTGGGAAAGATAAAGGAGGGAGCAGGAGAGTCTTTGTACTATGGTGCAGGTCTGACACCTGGGAAAAGACGGAACAGGAAGGAGGTCTTGGGAAGAAGAGCCTCAAACTGCATAGAGTTCTGAGAAAGACTCAGCCAGGCCAGTGCCTCACAGATGCCCTGAGCAAAGACACTCATTAGAAGCTCTGCATGGGGTGGAAATGGCGCAATTCTAGTACAGCTGCCATACTTTGTTGGGAGAAGCCCAAGGGAAGCATGAACTCTGTGAGTTCCAAGTTCCATCCAAAGGTGTGAACAGTCAATTGTGATCCTATGAGAAGATGCTCTTGAAGGGAGATCTGAGCGATGCATCTCTGTGGCCACCTACAGTCATGATTCAGGACAAGATATGCCTCAGTTCAAAGTTCTTCTCTACATGGATGATACGCAGGGTTAGTGGCAGGGGCTGTTTTCCACCAATCAAAATAACACCCCTAATCATCTTCAAATAATATAACTTAAATAAAATTTGGGGGTGCGTTATGCAAACAGAGCTTCAGGATACAGTTGTAAGTCTCCCACATCCCTCCTGAAGAGGAATTTTGTAGCTGTCACTTAAGAGCCAAGGGTAGAGAAGTAATTTTCTAAAGTAATGGTTCTTAATCTTGGAAGCACATTAGAGGCATGGTGAGGGGATGGTTAGCATTTCCTATGGCATGTCTGCACCTCCAACCGAGTAAATCAGAATCTCTCAAGGTAGCGCTTAGGCATCAATAATTTTTTAAAAATTATTTTATTGTAGTTCAAGTACAAGCATCAATAATTTTTAAAGATTCCCAGGCAACTTCAATGCACAGCTAGTGTTGTAAAGGGTATCTACCTGAAATAAGAGAATAGATATCTTTGAACATTCCTGTCAGTACCCAGTTTCTCAACTAGTCCCACTCATATCCATTTCAGGAAGTTACCTAATTAGTTCAAGAATGTTTCTAAAAGGCCATCAAACTTAAAATATTTTTCCCTCTTTGTGACAGGAATCACATACAAGATTTTCCCATACCTCATTTATATTTGCATTCACATTTCTGTTTTCACCATAGTATGAATTGATCATGTGTATATTTTTAATAAAACCCGTGTTATGATACAAACTATAGCAAGAAGAAGTGCTGGTTTTCTGGCTGTAGTCAGCAATGTGACTTTCATAAGTGCCCAGAACTCTTGGTAATTCGAGAAGTAAAGCAAGAGAGAAGACTTTTTATCTTCACATGGGAAGGGACGTTGCTGCATTTTCTAAAATCTGAAAGGAAAAAAATTTGAAGAGATTATGGATTGATCTGAATAGAGAATTGAGATCAGCACATTACCTTGTGTGTTCTATGTATAATTTTATTTTAATCTTAAATGAATATTGAGGAAAGTAATTTGTTCATTATAAAACTTTGGAAAAAGATAATGTAGATGGATTAATATGTTTAATATTAATATTAGTTATTCAGAAATCTAAGCTGGTCAATATATTTGCTTCCAGTGAACTCTGAATTTACTAGATTAGGATGGACTGATTAAGGTGTAGTCACTGGTACCTGATCTCCATCGCAGTATTGTTTTTTTCTCTGTTATAAAGAAAAAACAACCCCCCCCACCGCCACCTGCAAACCCACCAGAACATCTACACATTGAAGTGGTAGACCAGGAGTGGAGGTGGAATAGTGGGACCATTTGAAACAGAAATTAAGGGGTGCATGGTCTGTAGAATAGTTAAAAAGATTAGTAATACTAACTGAAAACTGATTTTTAAAAAAGTCTCAGTATGCACTGCCAACTCTAAAATTATGCCAATGATAAAATACTCCTGCCTAAAAAATATTTTTGGTATAAGTTCTAAATTGCAAAATATCACTTCTTTAAAACTTATCCTTAAATAAATGTATTTTGTGTTGTGTTTTCCATGGAGTAATCTCATTTCTACAGTTGTCCTCTGACATGTCAAGTCAACTACATACCTTGTACCAGAGTTTGTTTCTAAAGGGTTGTCTTCTTTCTATCTTGCTTCAGGCATAGCTTTTCTCCAACCCCCTGTGATAATACATATTCCTATGTTTAAACAATAGATTAAAGATAAACAGTGGTGGCAGCAGCAAGTGTAAAGATGATGAACTAGAGCTTGAGTTATTTCAATTTTGTCTTTCTATGTAATGATTTAAAGTTTTCATTTGTGTTTAAAGTGTAAATGGTGAAATAGTGAGAATTGAGAGAAGTAATATTTTTGTTTGGTAAGTGCAAACTTTAGTTCTTATATGAAATTTTTTTATAATGTATTTTATTTGTTATGTGATTACAGTTGTCCCATTTCCCCCCTTCATTCCCCTACACCCTGCACACCCCCTCCCACCCACATTTCCTCCCTTTAGTTCATGTCCATATTCTTTAGCTTCTACATTTCCCATACTATTCTTGCCCTCCCCCCTGTCTATTTTCTCCCCACCATCTATGCTACTTATTCTCTGTACCTTCTCCCCATCTCTCCTCCTCCCACTCCCCTGTTGCTAACCCTCCAGGTGATCTCCATTTCTGTGGCTCCACTCCTGATCTAGGTGTCCACTTAGTTTGCTTTTGTTTTAGGTGTGGTTGTTAATAACTGTGAGTTTACTGTCCTTTCATGGTTCATATTTTTATCTTCTTTTTCTTAGGTAAGTCCCTTTAACATTTCATATTATAAGGGCTTGGTGATGACAAACTTCTTTAATCTGACCTTATCTGAGAAGCGCTTTATCTGTCCTTCCATTCTAAATGAAAGCTTTGCTGGATAGAGCAATCTTGGATGTAGGTCCTTGCCTTTCATGACTTGGAATACTTCTTTCCAGCCCCTTCTTGCCTGTAAGGTCTCTTTTGAGAAATCAACTGACAATCACATGGGAACTCCTTTGTATGTGACTGTCCCCTTTTCTCTTGCTGCTTCTAGAATTCTCTCCATCATTTTAATGTTGGGTAATATAATTATGATGTGCTTTGGTGTGTTCCTCCTTGGGTCCAACTTCTTTGGGACTCTCTGAGCTTCCTAGACTTTCCGGAAGTCTATTTCCTTTGCCAAATTGGGGAAGTTCTCCTTTATTATTTGTTCAAATAACTTTTCCACTTGGTTTCTCTTCCTCTTCCCCTTCTGGGACCCCTACAATAAGGATGTTGGAATGTTTAAAGATGTCCTGGAGATTCCAAAGCCTCTCCTCATTTTTTTGAATTCATGTTTCTTCCTTCTTTTCTGTTTGGTTGTTTCTTTCTTCCTTCTGGTCCACTCTATTGATTCGAGTCCCAGTTTTCCTTCCATCACTATTGGTTCCCTGTGCATTTTACTTCACTTAGTGTAGCTTCATTCTTTTAATCTAATTTGTGACTAAAATCAACCAGTTCTGTGAGCATTCTGATCACCAGTGTTTTGAGCTGTGCATCTGATAGGTTGGCTATCTCTTGGTCACTTAAAAGTATTGGCTCTGGGGCTTTGATTTGTTCTTCGGTTTGAGCCATAATTTTTTGGTTTGGTCACACTTGTTATGTATGAGGGGCGGGGCCTTAGGTGTTCACCAGGGTGGGGCAACCCATGTTGCTGGGTTGTAATGCTGTATGAGGGGTTGGGGTCAGAGAGGGAACAATGGTGCTTGCTCTGCTCTCTATTGGATTTCAGTCCCTTTTGCCACTTCCCACAATCAAATTGTGTCCTTCTGGTGCTGGTTCCCCAGGTGGATGGGCTTGTGTACATTCTAGGACCCTGTGGGTCTCTCCAACAGACTCTCTTGTGAAGCTGGGAGTCTCTCCCGGAGCCTCCACCCCTGCCTCCACAGGTGTTTTCAATCGGTGCTTTTAGGCTTTATTTCCCAGTGCTGGGGCGCTGGGTTGCACAGTCTGTTTCACTGCCCATTTTTGCCTTGTTTATCTGCATGCAAATGTGAGACCATTGTCAGCCAGCCACCTTGTACGCCTAACTGGGTCTGCCCATTTCCTCCCCGAGCCTGGGGTCCAGGGTCTGCTAGCATCATGCCACCTGTGCACCCAGGTCTGCCAGCCACCTCTTTTTCCTGCAGTGACCCCTCTCCACCAGCCACTGACTCCGTCCCTCTTACCAGTCTGGATGAATATGCTGTCAGACTTCCATACAGTTCAATTTTCTGTCTATTCTGGTTGTGTTTTGTTTCTAAATCTTTGTTGTCCTTAATTTTGGTTGTGCGAGAAGATGCAATGTTTCCATCTATGCCTCCATCTTGGTTGGCCAGATTATATAACATGTTTTATTGAATTCAAATTATGTCTTTAAAATTAAAACGTACTCTTATTATATTTAATTTCTTTAAAACTAGAGAACTAATCAGGGAAATAAAACATTGCACCAACATGATGTAGTTGGTGTAGACATTTTGGTTTTATTAACATTCACTTAAAAAACTGGCACAGACTTAAGCACTCAAAACTTAATAAAAAGGGTTCACTGTTTTTATATATTTTTTGCCTATTGCTCATTACATTTCATGATTATTACTGAAAATAATTTTGTTTTACAGACTAGGGAAGTGTTGAAAAGTATTCTGCTCTCAGGGCAAAATAATGCAGGTACGACACTGCTCAGTTGCTTTTGCAAAGAGCTCGAAAGTCACTGTAATGGACGCATACTTTACCTTTATTGTGTCAGTTTTCCTTCGTTATTCCTCCCTCATCCTTTCCTTGTTACAAGCATCCAATCTCCTAGCCCAGAAAATGTCTCCTAGAAAATGTAGAAAGAAGTCACTAATTATATTTACAGTTCTGTTTTTTCTGTGTTGTCAAATAGGCCTCAGACCTGGTCAAAGATTAGCTGAGAAAGTCTGAAAAATCAGTATGATTGATTTGTCCAACGCTAAAGGATGTATGAAGGGTATTCTACTGAGAAAGGTAATCTAATTTGAGCTGTTCAAAGGAGATTGGTCAGATTAAGCAGTCACTATGAACTGTGAACTGTGAACTGTGTTTAGCAGAAATGTTCAAACATTTCATTGCTTTTAAGTTGGTGAACAAAACTGACAACTCCTTTCTGAAGCAGACTGTTGAGGGTAAAAGAAAAAAATGAGTCCTCACAGATTTAAAGCGTGAAAATGGAAGAAGTGTAAGATTGGAGGCATCATTGCACACCTGTACTCCAAATAGAATGGCATCAAAGCACTCCTGGAGAGCCAGAAAGGCTGAGCAATTAATGAAAAGACTTGAAGATGGTGTTCTCGGTTCTTATTTCATTTCTGTGCTAAATAACTGCACAAATAGGACAAACTAGATGCACTGTAAGTAAAAATGGAGGGACTGAGTAATGGGATCTATACAAGCCACCTTTTAGACTAATTTTAGTGATGTCTTAGAGACTGACAAGCTAGTAATATATTGCAAAATGTAATATATTTCTTTTGGTATTTGTCAACAAAAAATAATTCTTGAAATCATACTGATTTTTTTGCACAAATAAACTAGAGGGGAATATCTTAAACTATGACATGACTTTAGGACTCAAATATCTACAACACATTCAAAATGGAAATGATTTGTATTGTTAACATGATTAGTATCACTTTAGTGACATACATTTTAATTTCTTGAATTCTATTTATTGAGCTATTCTTTAAACATACAAGTAGTCAAGAGAATAATATGGCAAGTACCCATGTACCCAATATTCAGCTTTACAAAAGCATAATAATTTGCCATTTTCTCCTCAGAGCTCTTTTGAAGAAATAAAACATGGGGTCATTGTTGAATCTCTGTCTACTTCTTCCTGATCTTGTTCCTTTTCTCTTCCCATAGGGGTAAGCACTATTCTGCATTTTGTCATTATCATTGTCATGTATGATTATAGGTCACTATCTGCTTTCAAATCCAAGCCCAGTAGACTGTGATTTTAGCTCTGCTCATTACTTTGCATTTCAGGTCTGTAGGAATTATATGAGACACCCATTAGGTATTTCAGACAGTTGAGATCCTCTTGACATAACTTGTTTTGAGAAACTTTGCCTACTCATTTTAGCCACAGATATTGCTATATTGACCAACTCTCTTTGAAGAAGCCAAACAGCCTTCTCACAGGTGCAACAAAATAGTATTCACCGTGCAGTCACTGACCTCCTGTCCCTTAGCTCCTTGTTGAAGACAGACAGATGATGCTGTGGTCTCAAGTATGTACAACCTGGAAGTGTGTGTGATAGGGGTGGATGGGAGAGAGTTAAAGATCTGTGTAGTAAAGCTTTAACCAATGGGAGATGGAAGACTTCAAATAAATTCTCCCTTTCTTCCATGGGTTGGGAAGTCATTTATATAGCCTCTTAGAAGATAGTCTTAGGAGGTGATCAATCAGTCATACTTAATACATTAAACTGGTTTTTCCTTCTGCCCTGTCTCATTCCTCTTTTCCTTTATTTTTGCTCCATGGGATTATACTGCCTAAAAAAGTAGTGAGTCTTTGCCCAAGGCTATGCATTCTTGGGAGCCCAGGTTAAAACAGAGATATTTATCTTGTTTCAGCCCTCTCTTTTTGGATTTATCCTTCCATATTGTATCTATTATTGCTATGTGTTTGAAGCAGAGGTGGTATAGCTTACTGTTTCATCTTGGCTAGAAGTCGTCAATTCTATCTTTGCAGTTTTTCTTGTTGAAATATATCAGCATTAGTCTTTATTCACTAAGAAATCTTTAGCATTAGTTATTGGTACATTTTTTAATACATATAAAGCAATATGAACAAACTTTTAGCAAAGAACTTGACATAGAAGAGGAACATGGTAAATATTAATTCCACTTCTGTGCCTTTTTCTAAAGTATTATATTAGAAAAATAATCTTTCTTTTCTCTGTTTTGTATCTTTTTATACCATTAGAGATAGCTTATGTTGGACTTTTCCCTATGTGGTCTTTCTCCCAAGGCAGTGAACTTGAGAGCAAGAATTGAGTCTCATTCAGTTTGAAAATAGCTCCGTGCCTGGCCCAATTGGCTCTAAGTTAACGAGTATAGAATTGACCTGACATTTGATGTGTACATGAATAAACAGGCATAAACATTTTGAGTATTTAATTACAATTCTCTTGATTTCTTTTCTGAATATATAAAACTATCAGTAGTTAGTTGGCAGGTTCACTGTTGTGAGGGCATATGTGATCCTGCTGCTAACTGCAGCTGTTTGTGCAAATGTACTCACTGATGTGACAGTTTATCTGAAAAAGGGACTATTCTCCAAATAGCACACTTCCAGTAAGTCAAAATATAACTCACAATGAAGATTTCATAATATGAGACAAGGGACTCGTTAGCAATGAAAGCTATTAATGTCACTGTTCTTAATGAAGGATTGAAATAGCATCCCTGATTTAAATAAAAAAGAGCAAGACTGATGTAGTCAACATTGTGGATAGAGAGTTGGTGAATGTTTGGATGTGGGGGTAAAAATAAAAATCTAAAGGGACCCTAAATGTTTAGAATTTGTATATCATGACAAAATGATTATGTCATTTTATGAGGGAGAGAACTAGGGAAAAATAAACATGTTCAAGAAAAGTGATGAACTTGGCCTTGAATCTGACTTTAATATTAAAGAATGTTCATTCTTTCAAGAATTAATCCATTCAATTCATATTGAACACCTATTATTATTAGACTTTCCAGTAAGTTCAGAGCGTACAAATGATACCATCTGTCAGGCATCTCCTTAAAGAAATTTATGAATTAAAAATTCATATTATCGAATGGCAATGATGATGTAAAATTAAGGAACTGAAATTTAATGAAAATAAATTTGTGTGAAAAAACTTGGTGTCTGTTAATAGTATGTAATGGCTACTTCCCAAAATGAAATAGATTTGTAAGCTACAGTAATACAAATGTACAATAAAACAACATATGTAGTAGCACATGCTTGTAAAATGAACAATAGGTGCATAAATGATAATCAATTATAAACTTTTTATATTATGTCTAGGTTATTGTGTTCAATTCCAGGTGCTGCATTTTAAGCACTAGTCAATCAGATGAGCTTAATTCCATGTCATGTGACAAAGTGTTAAATGACCTAGCTACAATTAAGAGAGAAATTG
>PVKM010005798.1:0-46621 GCA_004027735.1 Carollia perspicillata | reverse complement strand
AGAGTACAATATAATGGTTCAAAGAGATGTAGTAAAGTAACTGCCTGCTAGAGTTTCTGGTGTATCATAGGCACTGAATATCTGCAAGGACATTGCCTCTTCCTGAGTGCTTTCCGTGTCACCCCTCTCTACAACCATTTGTATTTTAAGCATTAGCAGAGAGAATTCACTTACGGTAGAGCGTATCATCTATGTAAATCTTCCCCCGAGACCCCCTTCTTAATTCTCTTCCACCATAGCTAATGTCTGTATGGCACTTAGGAAACCAGAGTGAAATTTAATCAAGAATAATTGTATCTGGAACAGAGCTATTCAATAGATTTAAATTTATTTCCATTTCTTCATGGCATACAAGATTTGGATTGGTAGACAATTTGGTTTGAGATGTAACTTTGTGAGACATATGTGAACTATAATAAAAATATATATTTGCTCATGTCTGAGCAAAATATTTAGAAGCACACAGCTCCTAAAATCCTTGGAATTTCCTAAGTAATAAGAGCCTAAAAGTGTCTTTTGATATTTATAATAAACTCTTCTCAACCACATCTGAGTTTATGTTAATGAGATGACTTCTGGAAAGCAGATAAGGATGGGGGCTGGTTGGCAGGGGAACAAGCCTTGTGATTAGAGTGTTAGAAATTGAGTTCAATTACCGATGCCAATGATTTAATTAATTATGTCTATGTGATGAAGCTGCCATCAAAATCCAAAAGAGTGGGTTCAAAGAGTGTCCTGATTGGAGAACATGTGGAGATGTGTAGGGTAGCATGCCCAGAGAGGGCACAAAAGCTCTGAATACCTTCCCACATAACTTAGAATCCAAGAAGGGTGTTTGTAGGAACCTCTGATCTATAGCCAGTGGGTCAGAAGCACAAGTGACAACCTGGGCTTGCAATTGGCATCTGAAGTAGAGATAGGGAAGTGGTCGTGTGAGATTGAGACCTGTGACTCTGATGCTATATCCAGGTAAATAGTGTCAGAATTGTGTTAAACGGTAGGACACCCAGCTGGTGTTTCAGAATTGCTTGATGTATAGAAAATGTACACATCTGCTGTCTACAACTGCAGTAGTGTTGCAGTAGAATACTGAAAGTAGAGGACACATAAAAGTGCATTCCCCCCTGATACCTTGCAATTTATTTATTAGCTATGCATGCTGGGGAAGTGTCTAAATCTCTCTTAGCTTTTTAGCTTTTTCTGTGAAATAAGACCTGATAATATCAACCTTGCATGATGGTTTTGATGCTTAAATAAGATGCCACATGCAAAGTATTTGACAGGTTTCTTGATTATTGTAAATGCTTCATAAATGTCTATTTCCTCCCTAATCCTATATGTCCATTCATCCTAATCTTTTCTTCATCCAAGGCAAAGTTTAAATGCCCTCACGCTCTACAAATAACTGTGTGTTTTTTACAGTGTCTCTCATTGCGTGGGCTTTTGCTTGTAGTTGGCAGGAAACCTAGTGTTCTTCCCTGGCCCACGTCTAAGTCATCCTGTCAGGGTGGCTTTGTTGCGGCAAGCGCCCATGTGGCTCTTAAATGTTCAACCATTGCCCATGAGGGGCGGCGATTGCCAGGGAGAGAGAGAGCAAAGCTTCTGCTTACTAAAGGGAGTGCGGTCACAAGAGAGGGTGACCTTGGAAAAATACCTTTTTTCCCTGAAATACAACATACCCTATGACCTTACCAAAAAGCACTCGGGGTCATCGGCCCTTACCTGGGCTGTTGCTAGCATTCCAACCACATTGGTGTGTTGGCCACAAGATGGCTGGTAGCCTCTGGGTCCCTGTTCGGGCACCAGATGTGGCGGACTCCAGCCAGCAGAGTCCACCTGTTGTGACTGAAGATGAGAATAAATGCACAGGCAATAGCAATCCTGCGGGGAAAAGAGGGATGGCACGGCTACTCTCTCAAGAGGAGAGCGCCTCGACCCTTGCCTACACAAGCTTTTATTGTTTTCCTCAGGTCTTACGTCAAAGAAAGATTTATTATCTGTTACATAGAATATTATTGTCTACATTTTAGGTACAATCAAGGAAATGAAAATAACATGCAGAGGGGAATGGTAGCCAGCTGATTAGCTCTGCCCTTGGGAAAATTTACATAAGCTATGGATATTACCTTGAAGACAGACCATACACAGTTGTTGTTTTGGACCAGGGTGAGGGAGTTTTAGCAAGAGCAAGACATAACAGTCTGTATGCATTTTCTAGGCCTGATTCCCATGGGAAAACTCAGTTTGAAGGTCTGGATCCTGCCCACCACTTCACTTCTGTAGGTTTTCCATACAGAGCTGAGTCACATTTGCCAGACTAAAACAAACCAGTCCCCTACAAATAACAAACACTATGAACTCCAGAAACATTTACTGTCCGTACCTTCATGATTGTCCTTACATGATTCTTTTCCTCACTTTCTTCCCATCTAATTCTTAGCTTTGGCAGTAGGACTATTTGCTTTTATTTTTTTCTCTGGTTACTCTATATACATTAATATTCCTCATAAGATAATAAGCTGATACTTTGGTAGAAGCAGCTAGCGGACACCCCATAATAATTCTTGCTTCCTCCAAGAGTTACCATAAAGAAGTGGCTATTCAATAAGGGCTACATTTCCTACCACCTCCTTATGTAGACAGGGCCCTGTGGTAAGTTTCCCCCATAAGCTTAAGTGAGGGAGTCACCTCTGGCCAAAGTAGGTAAGAAACAAGTTTGTCTTTTCTACACTCTCTTTCCCTGTCTGGTGTCTGGATAGAGAGGGTTGCTGGTATCTACAAGAGAGTGAAATCATGAAGACACCCAGGTCCCTGAGTGCCACCTGATTAGGAACAATGCATCAAATTGAGATTAAAAAAAATTTACATTATTTGTAAGCCACTGACAGTTTAAAGGTTTTCTATGTGTGCTGCTAGAATTACTTTTTCTGATGAAGATCCCATGCCTTTTTCCTGTTATGGACACATGGTGGAAGTCCCAGAGGTATCATTTGACTTGCCACCCTCCTTTGGAACATACAGTTTTCTGTATCCATCTGAGCCTTAATTTCATAAAAGGAATACAATCTGGTAATTATTTCATGTTCTACTTCTGCTGAGAACTCAGCCATCTCAAGTACCTGGGTAATTTTCAACAAATTTGTTTTGTGAGTTGTGGTCCCAGCCAGCACACTGGTTTCCTTCCAGTTCTTCTCCCCATACTAACATCTCAACACAGACTTGTGTTGGTCATGATCAGTGTCTGAGGCAGAGTGTCAAAAGAAAGCAGCTGGGAGAATTAAAGGAGTCTCAGCACAGGTTTCAAGCATGCATTCTCTCTGAAACAACCCTCGTTAGCCTGGCAGCTGCACTAGGAAGGCAGAAGCCTGAGACTTTGCTTTAGAAGGCATCAGTTCTAATCTATGACCTTTCACATTCAGTCTGTGGGACCTGAAACAAGTCGCTAAACTTCTGAGACTTACTTTCTTCATGTATAAAATTAGAATATTAATATCCATCGATTAAAAAATAATTAAATAGAATCATTGCTTTATGAATCCTAGCAAATAGTTATTTTCCAATGCACCTTAGCCTTTTGTTTCCCTCACATGGTTATTAAGGAATAAAATGGGAATACATACATACAAAGGTGTAACAGAACAACCAGCACATGGAATCCACTCATATATTTATTCCTTTCCTGGTTTTTTTAGGCAAAAGGGGGTTAAGTATAAAGTGTGCGTTTTGAGTTTTATTCAAAACATACCTAGGAGCATGTAGGGATCGAAGTTCAGAATCCAAATGATTAGGAGACTGTAGAAATGGCTCATAAAAGTTATCCCCCACTGAACTTCAAAATACATTGTAAAGCTTAATTCTAGCTACGTTTTCAATATTTATCATCTTATGAGACTATGAACTAGTACACCAACACTTTTAAAAATATAATTATAGTTTAGAAAAATATCATGATTAAGTCAGTGGGCTAAAATTATTTTAATTAATGAGGTTGGGAAGAAAAAGAAATAAGCAATCACAGTCTTCTAACACCAGTAATTTTGTGTCTAGATCCTACACAGAAACTTCAAGTTATGTCTCATGATTATACAGTTGATTTGCTTGTTATCTATGCACCCAATATGCTGAAATTATTTAGAAGAAGCTTTCATGGCCAAGTCTATTATTCTAGTATATTAGACCCTATAAACATCAACAGCTTGCAGTTAACTGTGCATTGATTTCCCAGGGATTGGCAAAATTTTCATGGTGAAAAGGCTCTTTCTTCAAAACCACTAAAAAAATCTCATTTTCTGATGATCTTTTATTTTCCTCCTCAAGAAAAAAAAATAGACATTGATATCAGAAACAAGGGAGAGTTTTATCATTGAAATATTTTCTTTGTGTAAAGATTTTTGTGTAAATTTAGAAAAATATATTTATTTTTCATAAAATCCCATTGCATTTATCAAAACAATGGATGTTGTTTTTGAAATAAGAAAAACAAAGCACATTTGCTTTCATTTTAACTCTAGTGACAAAAAAAGAAAGTAAGAAAGAAATAGCATGTTTCCTGAAGCCCAAATTGTAGGAATAATCATTTTAAATAAATAAAATCTCTATGAAAGAACCAACTCTTGAATAACATTTTTTTTTAAACAAAACTTCAAAGAGTTAGGTGTCTAGTCTCTGGATTGTATACAGTGAGTAATGCCACCACAAGTGCCTGGCTGGTTTTATCACTGAAAGAAAGACAGAGAGAAAGTGCCAAAATTTTCAGTGCCCCTTTATTAATTTCTCAGTTCTCAAGGATAAAATGGAATTCTATGTCAAAGTCATTCTTTCATTAACAATTGAGGTGGTGTTATCTTTAAAACTTTAACATGTCAAACACATAGAATATATTACCATCAGCCTCGACATAAAGTTGATATATACCTAAATTTTAAAATCATAAATGCAAAATTCTTCTTGGTAACCTCCTATAGAAATTGCATCAATGGAATTATTAAGTAATTGCTTCTCAGAATAGATATTTGTTAAGTATATCGTAAATGGTAGTATTTTTAGTCCAGTCCTTAAAAATAAAACAGCTTATAAATCAATAAGTAAAAATACATGATAATTAACACACAAGGTGTTCTATTATTTATTTTTATTTTTAATTTTTATTTTAATAGTTGTTCAAGTGCAGTTTTCTGTCTTTTACTCCCATCCCAGTCCACTTCCCCAGTGCTCCCCACCTCCCTCCCATTCCCACCCCCTTAGTTTGTGTCCATGTGTCCTTTATATTTGTTCCTGTGACCCCTTCCCCTTTTCCCCTGAAATTCCCTCCCCTCTCCCCTCTGTGTATTTGGTTATATTTTGCTTGCTTGTTTGTTTTGTTGTTTAGGTTCTTGTTAAAGGTGAGATCATATGGTATTTGTCTTTATAAAGCGATTTTATTTATAATATTTCACTTGATTCTAATAATGAAAATGCAAAATAATTTTACTGATAAAGAACTAAAGATATTAATCAGTTCAAACAAATAGAGGTAATAGATACTATTGTCATGGCTCCTACTTGAGCTGCTTGACTCCAGATCTCCGAATTCCGCTTGTAGAAACCACTGCAAAAGTGTAAAAGGGTCCTAATCACTGTGGAGTTGTTGACAAGCTCAGTTTTGCAAATGTCCTAAAGTCTGGTTCATGTAGAGTAGAAAAAGAAGACAAGTAGACACATGGCAGGTGGAATCCGCTCTTTGACGTAGCCTGGGTAGTGCTTAGTCAGATAGGGCAGTGCTAACCGGAGGTGCTGGTTAGTCGTAAATGATCATAGCCTAGGCATCTACAAGGTCTAATTCAATCATTCACTCAACAAATATGTGAGAACGTATGGATCAGGATACTCACAATCTTGCAAAGAAGACAGACAAATAAACTAGACAATTGAATTTGATCATAAAGTTTAAGAAACTGAAAGGAAATATAAGGCCAACAGCCTGGCTGTTCCGGAACTGAGAAGCAAGTGAAGACACTGGGTAGCAGTGAAGCCTGAGAGTCCAATGCTGTTATAACAAGTGGGGCTGGTTGCCCATGGTAGTGTTTTGTGTGGTAGGTCACCAAATGGAAGTATTAGTTCAGAAACCAAAATATTTTCTAGTAAAGATCTGGATCTTACCGAAATAGAAGAGACAAACAAAAACAGAAAAATAAAACATGAAACTCGCATACACTTAACACACACGCACTCACACTCAGAGCTACCCCTCCTCTATCTTTACCATATTTGGCAAACATTTTGCACCCTAAAAAGGGAATCTGATGCATGTACATGTAAAGCACCTAGCAAGTAAAGAAAACTTACAATTGAAACATTAAGTCTTTACTTAAAAAAACAAAATAAACCCTCAGTTTTAAAGACCTCTCAAAAAAAAAAACAGAAAAACACTCACACATAAAATATATAAAAATACACTGCAAAACAAAGTGATTTTTTACAATTTTTATTTATTTATTTATTTGTTTTTAGACAGAGGAGAAGGGAGGGAGAAAGAGAAGGAGAGAAACATCAGTGTGTGGTTGGTTGTCCCTTGTGTGTGCTCCACTGGAGACCTGGCCTGCAACCCAAGCATGTGCCCTGACTGGGAATCAAACCGGTGAACCTTTGCTTCACAGCCCAGTGCTCAATCCATTCAGCCACACCAGCCAAAGCCAAAGTGACGTTTATTTAACATAATCCCCTTTTAAATAGCAAATAGCTCTTTATAATATATATATATATATATATATATATATATATATATATAAAACATCTCTTATACAACAGATTTACAGGTTTAGAACCTCTCAGATCCAGCAAGATCAAATGATTCTCCAAAAGTTGCACAGTTGTAGCCTATAATGTTTAGTCATGCCACATACTAGATTGTGGAAACTGTGTATATCCCTTGCCCTATAGGATTTTTTGCAGAAAAAACATTCATTCATTTAATCAATACTTATTAAACATCTACTATGTACCATCCACTGTGAGAGCTCCTGGAGATAAAACATACCCAGCTATAGTTTACTTAGAGGAGGCAGACATTAATCAAAAAAATCACACGTGTAAAAAACAATTTTAAAGTATTATTGTCAAGACATGCTACATTGTATGACGTACTGTGTAACAGTCAGAAAAATTAAAGCAGCTTTTCCAAGGAAGTATGAAGTACCCTGCAATCTGGACAAAGGCTGGAATTAGAAGGTGGGGAAGGTGAATGATGAGCCCATCATGAACACACTCACGTTCAGAGGAGTTAGGAAAAGCAGTGTGGGGGCAAAACAAAGGCAAGCAAGGAGCAGGGTGGGTGACAAGGAGGAAAGGGTAGGAAATCCTGCAGAGCTCGCAAGCCAAGTTAAGGATTTGCTCTTGTTTCCCAAGAGAAATCAGAAGCTGTATAAGAGTTTAATGTAAGGGGAGTGACGTGATCAGGTATGCTTGGCAACAATATCATTATAGTTGCACAGGGAAGGAGGGAGTAGCTGTAATAAAGCCAAGCAAGTTGTGGGAACTCATATTCAAATGACGAGAGTGAGGACAAACAGAGACAGCGACATTAGAGAGAGATTTGGAAACTAAATTCCATGAGGCATAACTGACATATATCACCTACGAGGGTGCAAGAGATGGACGTTTCAAGCGTGACTGCGTTTTTAGATTGTAAAATGTTGTAAGATAACCATGGTAATTCTCAAAAACTAATCAGATCTGGGAGTCAGGGCAGGATCGGGTGGAAATCACCCTGAGTGTTAAGTAGGCCATTTTCAGTTTGAGGTACTTGGACTTCCAAGTGCATATGTTGTGTGCACTGACAGATATAGGTACTTTATGCTCAGAAAAGAAGAAGGAAGCCTATGTGTATGATGAAAATCAGCCTTAGACACACTGTAAAGTATTTGCAGTAGTTTTGACCTCAGCTATATTGTTTGCCTAACATTCCAGACCTGCTACATAATTCGTGAGGCCCAGTGCAAAGTACGAAAGCAGGGCCCTGCCTGATGGTAGCAAATCGATCTGCCCTTTTCTCAGGCCCACAGCGTTAGCCCAGTGTAGGCAGATGACCCCTAAGGGATGAGAGCCTCTGCGTTGTATCAGGATGGGCTCTGTACCCAGATTAGGGGAGTAGGTGAGAAGGTCATTCCAAGACACCTGCGGAATGTGCAGGGACACTAACAGCCAAGGTCGGGGTGGCTGCCACCTTGCCTAGCCCAAGAAACTGCAGGGTGTGTACCTGAACCGAAACCTTTCCTTACAGGTGCCCAATCAGGCAGGGACAGCAGCTGTGTAATGGAAGAACATGGACCTTTCCAGCCATGTGATCAAATGGCCACTCTGGGTAAGTGGCAGGGGCAAGTGTGCGTACAATAAAAGGGTCTATGGAAAACAACCTCATAGGGTGATCTGATCACAAATTCCTCCCTAGGCGGGTCCGGGCAGGTAATCATGCCCTAGGCATACAATTTCTTTATTAAAAGACTCATAATTGCATTAGGCAGTACCTGTCTGTTCTGTCTGTGAATCTGGGTTAGCACCTTTGAAATGCCTCCTTTCTGCCTCTCTTTCTAATATCTGACCACCCCTTGAGTCCCCTCAAGATAGCACATTATCTCTACTATCCTGTAATGCAATCCCACATTGCTTCTTCCCACCTTCATATAATTTTCCTTATGTTTCCTCTTTAACCTAAAATATATTTAAAAAAAAACATTAAAAAAAAAAAACCTTGCAAACTTACTCTCCAAGGCATTTATCTCATTCCATTGAGATCTTGCTTCCAGGTATAGCCTCTGTTGGCTTGAATACATTTTTATAAAAATCCTCTACATGTGTGGATGTTCTCACATGAGACAATGAAGAGAAAGCCAGGCCCAAGAGTGCTGGGGAACAGGCACTAGAGAACCCAGTTGCAGAGAGGTGACGAGGAGGCCAGAGGCAGCATTTTCCAGGAGCCAAAGGCCCTGTTCCCTAGGGAATGTTTCATTGTGTCATCAGAATTCACTTGTAAAACACAAATTCAAATACCAAATTACCAAGAATTTCAAGACGGCCATCACTGGGCTGCATAGCCCAAGTGCAAGGCCCTTCTGGTGCTAGACTGTTAGCAATGCTCTGGCCATGTGCTCGAGCTCTGTTAACCTTAGCAAGAAAGGGTTCTGAGCAATAAATCACAAAGACACCAAGATTCTTTCTGAATACTGAGTGTTGTAGATGTACTATGGTTTCCTAATTACTGCTATTTGATTTGATCAACTTGACCTCTAAAAGTCCATTTGATGCTAATTATATTGGTTGTAGTTAAAAACCCTAATACATTTCTGATTGTCTTTCTACTAAGTCAAATAAAGGAAGTATTTACTGAGTACCTATTAAATGCCAGCTATTGTTATAGTCAAGATATACCTTATCATCATATCTTCCTTCCAAAGTAATGTTATCCCAGTTAATTATTAATTCAGTGGCTCTTGAGTTTACCAATCAATACATATTGAGTGTCTGCTACATTTCAGGTACTGTGGGACTCATCTGTTCTTCAACGTGCTGGGTACATAATTTCATTTAATCATCACAGCAACCCTGCAAAGTCAGTATCTTACCTCTAGATTTTATGAGATAGAATTTGATGCTTACAGATATTCAATAACTTGCCATGGTTCTTACAGCATATACGTATTGAAGGTAGGACTTGAGCTGGGATCTCCAGGACTCTGAGCTGTAAACTTTCCTTCTCAGATAATGCCATGATTGTCATTCTTTCTTTAATGCGTTTGGTTACTTTGGGTACTTCCCTAAAGAATTCTCTGGTAATCCAAGGCCCTCTTTCATTTTGAGCAATCCCTGCAAGGGCGCTGGTGTTACTGGTTTTGATGGGCTCAGCAGTGTGGCAGGCGGATGGACAGGGGCTGTGGGGCTCACACGGCATCGCCCTGGTTCATACATCTCACTGGAGCACCTCGACGGCTTTCAGTTACGTGCATGTCTTTGTGTTTCACCATATTCTCTCACTCTGAATCAACTCTTTTGCTGACAGGGTTTATTTATTTCATAGGTTGTTTTCCTATTAAATCTGTGTTTGTAAATGTCTCTGGTATTTTCTCCACATTATAATACAGAGGTGGGCAAAAAACAGGTTTACAATTGTATGAGAAACACAATTTATTTTTGTATTTTTTACTAATTGTTTACCATATGAATGCCTGTAACCCTACCTTTGTCCACCCCTGTATAAGGAAAGGTAGGGAAATTAGTGCAAGAAAAGGCAATGTATGTTTACTGAGTAACTCCAGCACACGAAGGACTTTTTGTTCTCGTCTTACTCAGTCCTGCTGACCACTCTGTGAATCGGGTGTCATCACTCTCCCTTTATATAAAGAAACTGGGACTCAGAGAAAATGCGATCTAACCAAATGTCTCTTTGGTCAACGAATAATAAGTATGTCATTTTTGTCAGGTATGGTTAGTCAGGGAACATAACGGCAAATAAAAGAGAGACAGCCAATAAACAGCAGATGAGGCTCTGCACTCAAAGCTCTTTGGTCCTCCTTCCAAAACAGAAGGGTGAATACCATCCACTGTTTAAACGCTGCCATTGCGTAGCATGCTGTTACACACAAAATAGATGTGTTATGAAGTGTGGACTTAGTGATTATTTCTCAAACCCTGACTATTAAACAAAGAGTGCTTTCTTCCGTTTTCAGAGGGTGAGTTCAAACTGAGCTGGCACAGAGAAACTAACTGAACAGACACCCTGACATGGCGGGAACGCCAGCTGCAGTTGTCCCTGGGTGTCGCTGGCTTTAGCACATCGCTAATGAACACTCCGTCATCTGTTTGATGGCTGTGTGGTCCCCTTAGTTTTATGCTCTTCTGTGGCCAGAGACTGTACCCCTAACCCCAGCCAGCTGTCTCTGCGATCTATTCTGCTGATGCTTAGGCAGTCTAAGCCAAAAACTATGGTTAGAGTCACTTAGAACCACAGACCTTCAACACAGAAAGGGCTTTAGAGGTTATATAGTTCATTCTGGCATTGCAGATGAGGAAAAAGACAGAGGTCATGGGAATTTTTCAAAGGCATAGAGTCACACAGTAGCAGAGCCAAGGTTAGAACGTGCACCTCTTCGCTACTGTATAAACCTCTCTTGGGCATGTAATATCATTTTTGCATCTATTAGTGTGCAATTTTATGATGGTACTCTATGATTAGATAATGAGTTGTTATGTATAAAGCTCATGGCAATTTGGGGATATGCATCAGGAAGTTACTACCATCACAATTTTATAGATGTGAAAACTGGATGAAGTGACTTCCCTCCGGTTAGAAACATCACCAAAATCTGTGCTAGAGACACCATTCTCATCTTCTGAATTGTTCCCTATTGTTCTCTCAACACACCGTGTTCTTTCTCCAGGTGATACTTTTGAGTAATTGACAAGATTCCAGGAAATTATTTGAATTCTGCAAATCATTCTTCCTGATGGTCACTACGATATAACTGACTGAGAATGAGGAATGAATCTGGAAGAGCCTGCCTCGGGCAAGTCACTTAATTGCTTTTTAAAATTAAGCTAAGAGTGTAATAACTGCTATATTTAACCTACAAAAGTGTTAATAGAGTCAAATAAGATGATCTGTGTGAATCCTGTGAACAGAGAGCTTTGTGAATGCCGTAGGCTGAGGGATATTTGGAAATCTCAAATATGAGTGGGTTATTAGTAGCTAATAGTACATTTTAAAGTCTAACTTCTTCTAGGGTAATTTTCATACATAGTTTTCTCTCCAAGACATTTTTTTTTTGCTGGTATGGACTTAAATACTTTCAAAGCATGTAATATCTGGATAGAAGTGAAAAAAAATGTGAGATGGGATTTAATACTATTCTGGTTGCCATATAGTTACAATTACATGCAAATATGAAATGACTACTACCATGTCACCTTGACATATAAACAAATAAGTTTTTAAAAATATATTGTTTTAATGATATTTTAATATTTTTCTTTCAAATAGCCAAATAGTTTAAACAAAGTTATGTAAGAACAAAACAATCTTATCAACATATCGACATGTGACTCTGAAAAGTTGACCATGTAGGGACTTTGGCCCAGGAATGGGAAAATACTGGGGTGCCAGGAAGCAAAGTCAAACCAGGTGGCCAGAAGGAACACCTAATTAGCTGACTGCAAGAATGTCACCGTCACTCCACTCCTTGTTTAAAAAAAAATTGAAAATTATAAAATAAAAACAAAAACAGAATTTTATCTCCTTTCTAACCACTTGCTTTTTCTACCCTGACATGGAAAATTCCACCCTCTCCAACAAGCCCATCTTTTCATGCAAGCCTACTTTGTCCCCAGCTTAGAAAAGCAGCCAAGCAGAGCCAGCCCCACGCCCGTGCAGAGGATTTTCCATTCTCCGTGCTGTCCCCCTTGTGCTCAAGCATAAGCTTAATACAATCTGCCTGGAGATCTCTCTGGGGTTTCCTCTTGACTTCTATCTTGAGGAACCCAAGCACCCTAATGCCGGTAGCATTGTGAACACAATTAAATCAAGATGTGATCCATCTGCTTGTAATTGATATGCACTGGTCTATGTAAATAATGGGTTAAGTTCCTTAGATGATGTAAAAACTAGATATTAGAAAATTAGTTATTATGACTACCATTAAAAAAGCTAGTGATTTAGTTGGGGATAAAAGCCTGTCATTCAAAACATAATAATAAAAGATTCATTTATTTATCCAACCAAAAAAGGTTTGAGGGTCTACTATTTGCCAACAATTGTGCTAGTTCATGAGGTGCTTCTAGGTAGCATGGTACTAAATCTACCTGTTTTCTTCTTTGTCCACTAGTATATTAGCATCTCAGATATAGGAATCGTCATTGATTTGATGCCTTAATTATTCGTCATTGTTCTTGGCATGTGGTGATACTTCAAATGCTGATTAAATCATCTCTGAGGAAAAAAATTAACTGTAACAATTATTGTTTTCATACACTACAAGAAAATATATTTTTCTTTTTTATCATTAAATTTATTGGCATGTCACTGGCTAATAAGATCGTATAGGTTTCAAGTGTGCATTTCTGTGACATATGATTTGTGTATTGCACTGTGTACCCACCACCCAAGGTCCAATCATCCTCAGTCACCATACAGCTGGGCCCCTTTGCCCTTTACGACCCCTCACCCCTTTCCTTCTAGTAACCACTTCACTGTTGTCTGTGTCTGTGAGTTTCAGTTTTGTATCCCACAAATGAGCGAAATCATGTGGTTATAACAGTGCTTAAGGATTCATCATTCCTGCCCCTTGCCAGTGTGGCTCAGGAGTTGGATATCATCCAACAGACAGAAGGGTTAAGAGTTTGATTCTTGGTCCAGCAGTCAGTCTCTCTCTCTCTCACACACACACACACACACTCTCTCTCTCTCTCTCTCTCTCACACACACACACACACACTCTCTCTCTCTCTCTCTCTCTCTCACTCTCTCCTTTCCTCTCTCTTTCTGAAAGAAATTCTAAAAATGGCCTTGGGGGAGGATTTACAAAAAAGAATTCATCACTTGTTGTTTACTTATATATCCTTTAACCATTATGACAGATTTCTCCTGCCAACCCCACCTGAACATATTATTACTGCAATTTTAAGAATATTAACTTTATAGTTACCATGGCAATATCTTTTTTCTTACCTACATCATTATACATTTCAAAACTAAACAGAATTATTTGCTTTAAGGCTAGAGCTATAAAGTTGGTTTTCATCAATACAGAAGCAGTAATCCTGTCCTTAAAATTTACCGTCAATGATAAACGCAACCCCACAATGTGTGTAAACATGTCCGACGGTCCTCCTAATAAAGTTCCCTTCTATTTACATCATGCTGAGATTTCTGGCCTTTGATATAGTAATGAAAGGAATGTAAAATTGGAAAGGTTAAGAATCACTGTTCTGCAACAATGTTGCAGAGCCTCTTATGATTAGTATGTGACAACACAGACATGCTAGTCTTCAAACCCTTAGTTAAATATTTATTGAGCATCCACTACCAAACTCATGCTAAGAAATAACAGAAAAAATAGTGTAGTGTCAATTCCCCAATGTTTCCTATTTTTTAAAGGACTCAAAAGGCAGTTCCATTTTTAGTTTTCTAAAGAAATTCCATACTGCTTTCCACAGTGGCTGCCCCAGTCTGCATTCCCACCAACAGGCTCTAGGGTTCCTTTTCTCCACATCCTCTCCAGCACTTAAGGGTTTGTTGATTTGTTTATGATGACCATTCTGACAGGCGTGAAGTGATAGCTCATTGTGGTTTTAATTTGCACCTTTCTGATGGCTAGTGACGCTGACCATCTTTTCATCTTTTCTGTGGGCCCTCTGTATGTTCTTTTGACCCACTGATTCCACTGCTGGGAATATACCCTCAGAATCCCGAAACAGTAATTTACAAGGACCTGGCTACCTTAACAATGCTGAAACTGTCGAAGGGACCCATGACAGGCATGAATATTTACGAGCAAGCCCGTCTTTGTTCTCTTTTCCTGGCATACAGCTAGGCTACATTTGACAGCTCCTTTTGCAAGTATGGTATGTCCGTGTGCCTGAGTTCCAGTCACTGGTGTATGAGCAAAAGTACTATGTAGCATTTAAAAGCCAAGGTTTTCAAAGATAATGTGTGTTCCCTACATGCTTCCATGCTGGTTTCCCTGTCAACCAGATGCAATAGAGGATGAAAAGCCATAGAAGATGGTAAAGCAAGAAAGAGACAGACAGGTCTTTGCAAAGCAGAGAGCTGCTTACAGATCAGGAGCATCCACCTCAGGTCGTCGGTCGAGCCGTGACACATGTTAGGGTCTCTTTATTATAGAATGCCCTATTCTAAATAGTGTAAGAATTAGTGCTTTGAAGCAAAGTATTATCTTAACAAAAATATACACTACTACATACAGGAATGATAATTGAACCCTGGGAAAGTGGAGATCCATTTAATTCAGGGATAAAATGCTTGGAAAAGCTCTTACTTGCAATAACTTGATAGCTGGACCAAAATCTTATAATCTTATAGTTCAAGGCAGGACAGGTAGGAAAATCCTAAAAATCAGTGTGTTAGCTGTTACTTGCCATGTTAAGCAAGGCATTATACAAAAGAGATGAGCTCTACCAAGAATTAGCTGTTTGGGCAGAGTAAATGAAAAGAAATAGAGAGTCTAGAAAATTTGGGGCCTTGCAGAGATGGAAACGTTCATTGTTTCTGGATGTACAATGATAGGAAATAAGACTGACAGATATTTTGAGAAATAGAAGCCTATTAACAACTCTAAACTGAGCAAAGAATTCAAGGCCCTTGGCAGACATGAGATTCTGAATGAGAGAATGAATGAGAGAAGGAGAGGGAAGAACAGAGCGGGGAGGAGTGGTGAGGAAGCAGAAGAAGATATTCAGACACTAGATCTATGTTTAGGAAAGAAATTTGGTTGTGTTGACTGACTATATGTTAAATCGATATGAAAGCCAATAAATTAAAAGCCTCAAAAGTTTTCAAGGCAATTTATATCGCTCCACAATCCCATGACTGAAAAGGTAGTCCTCTGGCCTCTTCACCGCCACTGAGCAGCAGCAATCCGAAGAGGGTCCACTTTGTGAAACCCACTTCAGACCTCCATCTGGGATACTGAACGAGAAAGAACTCCCCCGCATTCAGCACCAGGAGCCACCCAGGACAATGGCAGGGAATTATCTCCGAGAGCAAATCCAGTTCCTGTTTAAGGGACTTCTTCAACTGAGGGGGCTTTCAGAACCCCTGCCAACTAGGATCCCACCAATGGTGTGGGCAAGTGACTCCTGTGCTTTCCCCAGTGTTTCCTGCCCACAGGAGAGGTTTGACTGTGTGTATGCTGTCCTGTACCTGCCATAACAGGTAATGTGGCGGGCGGTATATTATAGGTTCCAGAGCAAAAGAGACCTCCTCTGAACCTATGCAACACATTTGCACACTGCCAAAATACCCCAGTCTTCGAAATATATTTACTTGATGGAAAAAAAATGGCTAAGATACCATCAGTGAGCTTTTTTTTTTAAGACTGATGGAGCAGCAAGGTCAATGTTTCCCAGTATCCAACTAACACAGCGATCACTGCCAAGACAGACTCTGATACAATTTGTGTAAATCCCTCCATTTCTCCAGGAACCCATTTAGTGACAGAGACCCTACGTGCTGAAGGATGAGCACCTGTGTGTAAGGCACTGTGCTGGACACAAAACCACTCTCTGGGCCACCTGCTACCGCTTCCTTTCCATGGATGCCCCTTTCCATGTCTGTCTATGAAGTCAGCTCCTGTTCTGTGCTTTGAAACGAACTAACCACTCTTATTTCTCCTTTATGTTCCGAATCCAAACTTTTTACTGAGCTACTTTTCCATTTATCTTTTGAAATATGTGTAATGTCCTAAGGATTTTAGAAGGCAAGCCAGTATTGCATTTAAATTACTTGCTGTTGTTCTGCAATCCTCGGTGGCAAAGATACAGGGACAAAGTTACACTCACTGATTGATGAGTACCATCAATAAAACCAAAGTGGGCCACTATAGAAGTATTTTGTTATTTTGTGGCATGTAAATTTAAAGTAGTGAGGACTTTCAAAATTGATTGCAGGAAATTATTCAGAGCTTTTACCTCCCGTGCTGTCAAACAGTGCTTGGAAGTGCTTCTGCATACAGGTGATTGATTAATTACATTGCAAACCTTCCAGGGGATCCTTTATAATTTTTTTTGTATTAAAGCTACATGTCCCACCTATATACACTGCCTCTTAATCACAATATTGTTAGTTTTTTATCGTTAGAAATCTTTGAATTTTCGATATGATTGTTTGCAATCCAAATGTTACCTCAAATAAGGAATACACATTTTTAATGTTGAACACACATGATATATTGGCAGACCATTGAACATAGAAATATTACAGTGTTTGATTCTAACTCATCACTAAAGGAAGCTTCTGGAGCTATTACTCTAACTTGTAAATAACGTTGCCACTCTTTCATCACAGCATTATTGGACATCACTATCTTTTATTCATCATTCTGTAACAGGCTAGGTCAGGCCTGAGGTCCTTGAGACCCCCCACATTCTGCAAGAAGATGCTTCCTCCCTTGCCAGGACAGGAAGGGGGTGGGAAAAACTGCCAAGGCTGCAGATTAAAGTCACCCTGCCTTCTCCAAGGCAGGGAGGAGTCCATGCAGCAGACCTCACAGTGCTTAAGGCACATTGCATAATACAGGCAGCTATCAACTGTAAGGAGCCAGGGTGGATAACCTAGCAACCAGGCAGCCTTTGCCTTCACAGCAGGGAGGGGCTGTAGGAAGAGGCTTTGCCACTCACCTGCCAAAGGAGGGGAAAAGGCAACTATGGCCAGCACTGGCCCTCATTGTTTGGAAAGCTGGATACTCCCACTGGCTTCCAGAACTCAGGGGATTCTGGGAGCAAGGATTTTAAAACAGGAGGCAGGGAGAAGCTCACCCTCTTGTTTTGGTGCTTGATGTAGGCTCGTGGCTTTTGGCTTATGGTGCTTTGGCTTGGGACTTTTGGTCGCAGGTGTGCCTGGACGGTCTGTATCTCTGACCCTTGCTCACCACACAGACAGGAGTGCTCATGGGACCAGGCAGATGCCAGGTCCACCAGGGTTTTAGGCCCCACATGGTTGGAAACCTACTCCTGGAGGCAGAGTCGCATGCTGGGAGTGTGCCTCATTGGGCTCCAGCCTCGGGGACACTGTGACCCAGCGCAGCATGGCACGTGGGTCCTGGACCACTACATGGAGACTGAGAGCAGTGCACCCCAGACCCTGAAAGAGAGAGCTGCTGCAAGAAGACGGCAGCTCCGAAACACACAAGTACACATTGCAGAGAGGGTGGAGACCCATTACTGTGGCCAGCTTAAGCTCCAAAAAGGACAGATAAGGAAATGGGGAACTTCTGGGCATAAAGTGTAATCTTTTGGAGAGCAAGAGAAGTTCTTGCTCTCATGAGAGAGAAGGGCGCAGAGCAGGAGTGCTCTCAGCACCACCCCCATATTGGAACCCTGTTAATAAAAACCTGTTTCCCTTCACCACGAACCTTTGGGTCATCTGTACATAAGGCAACAAGCAGCCAAAGCACATGCTGCATCGTTCCAATTCTTCACCTAAAATAGCAGCTCCAGTTAGTACAATGCGTGCTGTTGTGGTGGTTAGCACACTTTGTGTGTGGACTCAGAGATTCCACTCTTATAAGCTAGCATTCTTGAATCTAAATTTCACCCCAAGCAAATACAACTGAGCACTGGAAATAAATATATGCAAGAAGCAGACAATTGTGTATACGAGCATATATCACAAGAATGTAACAGAACATCTATTATTCTGTATGGAAACTAGATTGTTTCACAAGTGGAGAGGGAGAGGGAGGAAGAGCTGGAAGGAAGGAAGGTGGGAAGGAAGGAGAGAGAAGGATTTAAGTTTTAACTTGAAACAGTAAGGTATGAGTGAGATAAGCTTGGTGTAGCACAAACCGAAAAGCCACAGGCTATAGTTCCCACTGAATACTTTTGGGCATATAAGAGCTCTGGCCTGGTGTAAGTCTCTGAAAACCTTCAAGCCTCAATTCCCTCATGCACTAACCAAATTATAATTATTCTGAAGATCAAAATGTAAAATGCGTGTATCACTATAAAACATTCAAAATTGTGTATCTGTGTAATAAACAGGTAGTTGTCAAAAGCCAGTTAACAGAAATCTCATGCATGTGTATAAGAGCAGATTACTATACAAATGTGTATAAGTACATGTATAGACACATATGCATACACATAGATATACACAGATCATATAACATGGAAATGCATATACTGTATATCCCACCATAAATACAAATAAAATACTGTTATGTGTGCAGTTACTCCTAAGAGAAACTCTTTTTTAAAGTAAGGACTCTTATATAACTAATTTCTTCTTCTATATGATTCTTTATTTCAATAAGATTAAATGTTTTTCAACAATGTTCTCTGCTTTGATTAGACATGAAAACAATGAGTGAAATCCTCTTGGTAAAAGATATAAAATGTACTAAATACAAACACGTGGGTAGTTTCAGAGACCTCTGCATTAGTGATGCGGCACCACGGTCAGGCAAGGCTTCAAACTGCCCTCTAGGAGCTGCCCCGCCGGAGCCGGAGCCCTGACTCCTGCAGGCCTCTCGCACTGACCTTGCTCCTCATTCCCAGTCAAGCTCCAAAAATATTTCTGCTCCAACTTTGTATCTTGTTTAACTTTTGCCATAATAATCCAAATATTTTTAGACCTCGCACAATTGTTACCGGGCATCATTTACCCACCTTTTATGGGATGCTTGCTTTTGCCTAATTATGTCACACGAAGCTTTGAGGACTAAGGCAGATCACATTAAATAATAATAGGTAGCATTTGTTCTCTGTGCAGGGTGCTTTCTCTTGAGTATCTCAATCAGTGTCATAGCAACCCTGCCAGTGAGGCAGGTGGACACTACTCTTTCCATTTAATAGGGGAGGGAATTGAAGCTCGGAGGGGGCCAACTTACCCAAAGTAATTTTTAGATAATTTGGCAGAACCAAAATTTAACTCCTAGAGAGAGCTCAGTAGATGTACTGTTTTACTAGAACCATCTTGATTCTTCTAATAATCTAAACCTCAGTTTCTTCATTTGTAGTGCTCATGTCAGAGTGAATAACTCAACTAAGTAAGGTACCCAGCCCAATGTCGGCATGTAGTAGGGACTTTGAAGTGTTAATAGTGTAACAGCTGCAGCAGTAATCACAGTAGTACTAGGGAGCGAAAACTCACAAATGCTTTACTGTATTCTCATAGGGCATCTTCTGTCCTAAACATGTCTCACTTGTAAGGTATCAAATGAAAAACAAAGACATAAGTAATTCTAACTTAAGAAATGCAATAACCTATTAAAATAAAGCACTGAAATTGTCTGCATAAAAGGAGAGAAAACTTAAACAACTCTTCACATCTCTTTCTGCCTTGGGCATTTGATGTGCTTCCATTAATAGGAGATAAGACATCTCTTTCTAGGGATTATGGCCCTATCTTACAGCTCTCTCTAGTACCAATTTTGATGGTTTGTACAATCTTTTGATTTAACAATGTCTTAAATATCTATGTGATCTGTGTTTAGAGCAAAGCTTGGTTCCATAAGGAACACAGGAAGTTTCAAATGTTTTTGTGAAATAAAGCTGTCAGTTAGAAAAGGAGCTACAAGCTCATCTGTGGTCAGTCCAGGTCACTTTTGTCCCTTTATATCCCCTACTGCTAGGAAGGAAGCGACCATCGCTACTGAAGTCCCTCTCAAAGCACCTGCCTGTCCTCTGCTCCCGCCAATGGTTTTTGAATGGTTTATTCAACCAAGCTGCTTCTTTCGAACCAGCACCAGGAGATGCCATTATCCAGTGAAAGATGGAACGGATGCGTGTCTGAGGCCAGTCTCCTCAAAAGAAGACAAACATCTGCTTTTTGGTAAAGTCAAGAAAGTTAAAATGACTACTTTCTGAAAATTCTTCTAGTACTGTGAAAGGAAGAGAAGCCTTCCAATCTGACGGAGGGATGCTATTCTGACCCCATCACTTTAAAGCTGGGTGACCTTCGCCCCGTTAGTTTCCCTCCCCAAGTCTCAGTTTTTTTAACCCGCCAAGAAGCCATTACACTATCTACCTTTCTTCAAGGCTCTGTCGATTAAATATGTTGGAAACAAAGCCGTTCAAATGGTGCTACACTCATTGGACCTTCGGGAGGAATTAATTCCACTCTGCTTTGCCCTTGTTCCCACTACACGGGGAGCAGCTCTTCTTGACCAAATAATAATAATTAACATTAATATGAATCATATCAGCTAACACTTATATAGTTCTCCTACGCCAACACATTTCTATGCAATCTATTTAACCCTCACATCAGTCAGATGAGGCAGCTACACAGAGAGGCTGAGCAAATTCCCCATGGCCACACGGTCAGTGAAGGAGCTGAGGTTCCTTCTGTAGTCTGGATGCAGACACTACACTTTCATACACGCTGCTGTAGAAGTGTTGCACAATAGGTGCCCTGTTGTGTCCAGGGCCTGGAAGGAGTGGGAAACAGCAACGGAGAGGTGATGAATATAAGCATTGTACACTGACCCGCCTCGCTGTTTTTGTAAACAGACCTACTCTTCCCATGTGATACCCTGTTATCAACATGCAAAGGCCCTGCAGAGGTCTTTGCCCAGTGGAATATGAAATCCGCTAGATGGCCCTTACATTTTTTCTACCCCTAGAATATCTTGCTTTCGATTCCTCTACTTCTCCTTCCCAAAACTGAAGCTGCACTTCTGTAGGCCACTCTTGCTTAAGTATTTTCCTCTGAAGAACTGTTTGGGCTCACACTCCCAGCCTGAACTTGGTCCTGTCCTTGAGATGGGAAACTTTTCTGTCATTTAGCTGCACACATATGACAGCTGGGCTGAGAGGCACGCTGGTGTTCTTCCCTGTATGCAAAGTACTTGGGCTGGTCTCAGTTCCAGCATAATCAAGGGTTCATATGTCATTGAAGTCTGGCCTTTGATTGGGAGAGTGTCTAGAACTGTAAGCTGAAAAAATACAAACTCTTTACTTTTACTTCTTCATGGGTCACCCCAAGTAACCCATACAGATGTCTCTGGCATCCTGACATCACAAAAGCAGATTTTAAGTACATGGCTAAGTAAGGTAGAAAAATAATGCACCTGCTGAGATGAGGTAATCCCTCCAGGCTAAGGTGGATCTTTATAAACTGGGAGAAAACTAACTTTGGGAGTTCAGATGTCTAAACCGAAGAGAACAAGTGATCAGTTTGTGCAATACCCTCAGGCATAATGCCATCTAGTGGACATTCTAGTTAATTCAACAGTTGAAATTGTCAATTTGGCTCTAGTTCTGGATAATCTCTATTACCCACTGCATTCTCCAGGGAGGGACTGTCAGCCCCGTCACTGTGAATACTGACCAGGTCCAGTTTTCTTAAATGGATTTTTTTTTCCTAAGCACATACCCTGTTATCAACATATATAAGCCCTGCTAAGGTACTTTGCTATGGAAGTATAAAATGAGCCAAATGGCCTTCAGTTCTGTGGCAGATCTTGCTGTTAATTTGACATGAGAGGATCCACCTCTTATTGAAAAGAACTAAAAAATGCTGAAACTCGGGGGCTCAGACTAGTTAAGACTAGATTCAGAGGAAATTCCCCGTTCCGATGGGGAAAAGGCCAATGGGTAAGATACCGGGATTCATCATCACTCAGTTTGTTCAAGTCCTAAAAACAGTGCAGCACCAGGAAGGAGTAGATTCGGAGGCCTGAGGAGAAGCCCTGACCAGGTGAGTCATATGGTCATGGAATGCTGGTTAGCAGGTTTGCCAGACTAAGCAAGTAAAATACAGGATACCAGTTAAATTTGATTTTTATATAAACAATGAGTACTAAGTATTTCAGTATGACTCTACCCCAAATATTGCATGGAACATACTTATACTTGAAAAAAATGTTTTTTTATTTTAAATTCAAACTATCTAACTGTCCTGTACGTGGACTTTACTGAAAAATCCATGGGAGAGAATATTTTCCATACGAAAGTTCCTCCCAGCATTTCTCAGTACATTTATGCATTTTTTTGAATCTCTAGAAAAATTACATCGAGACTGTGGAAAATTCAAAAAATCATTATAATTATCCTTTGAGAATTAATGCATACCAAGCAACATAACAAGTTTGAAGGAATCCTTTTATGTCAGGTAAAAAACAAGATCAGGAAATGTTTACCACGGAGCCCAAGGTAAAAAAAAAGTCAACAGTTTGGGGAACAGGACAGAAGTATATAGGAAAAACGCTGTTTGTGTGTTTTAAGTGAGTGAGGTCCTGCCTGCTGTTAATGATGGATCCTTCTTACAAGTAAAATAAAAATTAATTTTATATGCAAGGCATTTCTATACAAATCCTATCAGTTGTATTATAAGAAAAAAGTAAAAGTTTAGGAAGAAAAATGTGTCGGTGTACTGACATCATCACTGCATAATTTTGTGTAATGCTGTTTATCTAAGAGATCCACATTATATATTTTTTAATACTACCCATTAGTGCTTGCTACTTCTTTTCAGTGTTTGAACATTTGCTTGAGGCCACAGTTCCTCGTAAATAGTATGCCAATAACAATGCCTAAAGAGCCCCACGGATCCTCACCCCTCACTTTTGCATAATCACCTCCTATAATGTACTGGGATGGTCCATATGGTCAAAAGAATGTGGCAGAGGGGGTCCTATGTCACTTCCAAGTTTGGTTATACAGAGCACTTCAACTGCCTCCCTTCTCTCTTTGCTACTAGCTCTGGAGAATCATCACGACAGGATCAACTCTAAGCAGACACGTCCATGTGTTCAGGACCTGAATCCTCTCGTCAACAGCCACAGAAGTGAGCTTAGGAGCAGATCTGTCATAGCCAGTTAAATTTTCAGAGACTACAGCCTCCTATAACTTGTCTCTGACCTCAACAGGTCCTGGCACAGAATCTCAAAGCTAGCCCGGTCTCAAACTCCTGACCTTCAGAAGCTGTGCGAGATTAAAAACTAAAATTATAAATAAGTAAATAAATAAATACTACTAAATGTTAGAGTAACTTGTTACATAGCTATGAATAACTAATATAGAATGTGAACCATGTTGAAAGTATTTTAAGAATAATTTATGATTTTGAGACTTAAGAATTCCAAGGAATTCTGGTTTCTCATTCTAAATCTCAAAGATCGCTGTCAGGAATTCCAGTACTAGGCAATGAAAGGCTTGCATGGGTCATGTATTTTCTGAGCAGGAGACAACTGAATTGTGAACCTATAGTCTGCATAGCATGTGAGTTCTTAGCAGTGGTAAAAGGTGAGACCTTTTATCAAATTTGGAAAACACAGGCAAGGTTATTAAATGAGCTGGCTAAATTCAGTGAGTTACTACATTCTCTAGACTTTGTATCTTTTCATAACTCTACTCAACACATGTTGCTCATGTCTATCTTTAAAATTCCTAATAATAATTGAATTGCATCTGCTTTATGATTTAGATTTCCTCCGCATTATAAACATATCCTGCAGTGCTTACTCTTGAATATCCACACCCCAGGCTCCTTCCCAAGGATTCCACATATCTAACAGAATCTCCTGACCCCACTAACGTGAAAAGAGCTCTCAGCCCCTTTATTTGCTAGGGGGCGCAAATGATGTTTTCCTCATGGGCTATGTAGGAACAGAAAAAAATTCAATAAAACATTGGTGAAATAGCAGTGAGGTGAACACCTAATATTATTTTGTTATTGAATTATTATATCTACTGCTCTATAAAATTAGCACAGATTTTAAAATGTAATCTTGTATAACATACATAATTTTCACAAGCTAAACAAATTTAGCCAGTTCCCACATTAAGTAAGAAAACAGTTCTATCATCCTAGAAAATGCCCCCACCAATATCCTCTTCTAACCACATCCTTCCCAGTGGTATGTGTATCATGATCTCTAATATATTGATTAATTTGGCCTGTTTTGGAACTTTACATCTACTTACTGATTCCCCAAATTTGTCAATACGTTATATTACATGAAAAGCAGGACTTTGTAAATGTGATTAAGTTAAGGACTTTGACAGGGGCAATTGTCCTCAGTTATTCAAGTGGACCCAATTGAATCATATAGGTCCTGAAAAGTAGAGAAGTTTTTCTGGCTATTATGAAGGAGAGGTAGAAAAGGGGGTTTCTGTGTGGGGCTGAGGGAGAGAGAGAAGGGAGAGGAGGAAATATCTAGAGAGATAGAGACAGAGAGGAAGAAAGGAAGAAAGAGAAGGGAGAGAGATACAGAGAAAGATAGGAAGAGTGAGTGGAGAGAGAGAGAGAGACAGAGAGAGGCAGTGAGATAGAGGCAGAGAAAGGGCATAAAGACACAGGGAGAGACAACAGAGAGGTAAACAGAGAGAGGGTGATTAGGGAAGAAAGGTGAGAGGATCCAACATTGCTGACTTTAAAAATGGGAAGAGGCCGTGAGCCAAGGAATCCAAAAAGCTTCTAGAAGATGGAAATGGTATGGGAAGGGATTCCAAACTCCAGTGTCCACAAAGAAACACAAGACACTTTTATGAGATCTGTCTGGAAAAAAATCCAGCCATCATTAATGTAATGAGAATGGTTTGAGAGACCTCAGTGTAACCTGGCAGCCAAGGAGACTGGACTGGAATGTGCATGCATGTAACAATGATGACCCCACTGTACTAGTCAGTGGGGGCGTTAGATGTGGTTGAGTGAATATGGGTACTGTGTGCCTGTCACATTCAAAATGACTGAGTAAAGCAACAAATCTACATCAGATTTTGCATTGAACTTGAATATTCTTCCACTGAAACTGTTCAGATGATTCAGAAGGCCGCAACTATGGCCAACTGGTGATTGGCAGCTTCATCACAACAAAGCACCCGCTCATGAATCACATCTCATGCAGGGTTTTTTTCTCAAAATATCAAGTCACCCAGGTGATTCAGCCTGGCTACAGCCCAGATGCTTCATAAACATATTAAAAGGTGTTGAACTTCATTGCTTATCAGAAAAAATGCAAAATAACATCACACTGTGACTTTACCAAAAAAGATAAAATGAAGAAAACACCATCAGCCTCCCAGTTGCCTTCAAAGTGCCAAAATAATTTTAGGGCCGTATAAACGTAACTACTCCTTAACTGTTAAGGCGTTGAAATTACATTCGACCCTCTGAAGGCAACTGCAAGGCTGATATGGCCCCTGGTGAAAATGAGTTTGACACCACTGTTCTAAATGTTCTATTGATTGATCACCTCTTGTATTCACATATATCATCTATCCATAAGACAAAGATTTTAAGTTTCCTTTTATAAATGAGTGAGGTCAAGTGAGGTATGAAGATTTAAACAACAAATTGGAAGTGAGAGGAGAACTTGAAGTTCGGCCTTCTGCCTTGCTTTTCAACAAACACTACTCTATCTAATGACCCCATGAAGTCTTCCCTGATATTCCAAATTCCAATTGATCTTTCATTGCTCCTGCAATTCTCAAAGTCTCTCACGAAGTGCATTTTGTAGCAATGGTAGGTATTGTACGCATGTGTACATGTTGCCTTTCCTGCTGGCTTGTTAGCCCAGTGATTAACGGCTGACTCATTATTCATCTGTATGGGCCTCACAGAATTAGCCCCATTTTACAGTACCACCGCTTTTAATGAGCATAAAACTGCTGGTGCTCATTACGTGGTTGTTTAAAGAACGGAAGACTAACTATTAATTTCTCAGCTTTACACCTCTATTTCAAATTGCAACAGTGATTTGCCAAATGACTCAAAAAGGTTGCTTAAAAAATAAAAATCTGATCATAAATAACATTCTTCTGGCAGTTGATAAAATGATCTGAAGAAATAAAAATCTTAAACAAGTGTTTTTCAATGGCAGATAACCATGAAAAGAGACATGCTGCCATTTAATGGCTTTCCGTTCTCAGAAGGTTCATTCTTAGCTACTTGTACTTAAATTGAACGCAGCATTCTGGCTGGTGTGGCTCAGTGGATTGAATTCCGGCCTGTGAACAGAAGGGTCTCCAGATCCTTTCTCAGTCAGGGCCCATGCCTCAGTTGCTCCCCCTACAGGTCCCCAGCAGGGGGAGCACAAGAGACAATTACATATTGATGTTTCTCTTTCTCCTCACCTTCCCTGTCTCTGAGAGTAAATAAATAAAACCTTTAAAAAATAAATAAAAAGCATATCAAGTTAATGGAGACTGTTATCTCGAGCTACATTTTATGTTGTCAGCATTTTTAATCCTCAGGCTACCTTCAGAAAGCCATTTCTGTTGGCTAAAGGTGCCTTCCTCCGTATTGTTTCTCTCTGATTCTTCTTCAAGGTCATGATAAGATGTATTTTCCTGTGTTCTGGTGTCTTGCATTTTTTCCCTGCAAATTATTGTTCTGGCAACCACTACAGAATTTTCTATCATCCCTAAAATACATTTATAACTGTTTTTCTAATATGCTATTCATTGTCCATTGTCTTACTTCACTAACTTGTTAAGGTAAACATGACAGCTACACAACATATTAAATTCAATTTATCACTATGACTTACTTGATTCTGCTCGACTCACACATTCTTGGTGCTTTAAGGATCCAATTGCTTTTCCACTAGGACAATTACAAAAGCAAAGAATTTGAAGTGAGGTAGGTACTGGTTTAAATTCTAGCTTTGCCACTTACTAGTTTATGTGCCTAGATAAAGCAATTTAACCTCTGCTTCTTTACTTTCAGATATGGGATTATTATGAGGACTAAAAAATAGTATGTTAATGCAAAGCACTTGGCACAATGCCTGTAAAACACTAGGTCCCCAATAAGTGTTAGTTTTATTTTCTTCCTGGGGAAAAAGTTTAAAGGTAGATAAAGGATCCTATTGACAAGTTAATATGTATAGGGGCTGATAGGGAGCCAGTGAGGATACTCAGGAAGCAGGTTAGGTCTGAGGATGGTGTAGGATAATGATGATGAAACATAACCCTTATGTACTAAGCAGGTACCATTAACTGGTAAAGAACTAGGGCTAGTTAGAGCCATGGCGATCAGGAGAACAAATGCCTTGCTTGTAACTATTGAAGTTCCAATGGTCACTATTAACATTCCTTCCTGACCAAACAAAACTATTGGGACTAGATTGGCCCTGGTAGTGGCAGGGACAGTTTTCCATCTCTGGGGTTGAGGACCTATTGGAGACCAGATAAATGAGAGACAGGGTGTAGTGTTAGGCTCTTGCCATAGTTCTTAAGTAAGGAATTACAAAGAACCAGAACAGCTCCTGCCACAGGGATAAAGAGACAAGTCCCTAGACCACAGGTGGCAAACACAAGGCCCATGGGCTGAATCCTGCCCTCCATCTTGTTTTATCTGGCCCGGCACCTTGTTTCTACCTGGCGGCAGCACTGAGCTCCTTGTGCCTAGTTAAGGAGTAGTTAGGTGTATACAGTCCTAAAATTACATTCGGCCCTTTGAAGGCAACCACAAGGCTGATGTGGAAAAAATCTTGTGAAAATGAGTTTGACACCCCTGCTGTAGAGACACATAAGGGTGTATGCCTAAATGGGTTAGTTGCTTTAAAATTTATATACTATGCTTTAAGAAAGAATTTCATTGCAAATGCTTAAAAGAGTTAGCTATTAAAGATATGTCTCTATATAAAAGAATCCAAGATTTAAAATTAGTCTTTTGTTTAAATCCTACCCCACAAGTATTAAAGGCATTTAAGTTACAAATATTCATAGTTGCAAAATATATTTAAACATAAGTATCAACTTAGGTGAACATAAATAAAATATATATGCATTCTATAAATCACGGGTAAATCAGTTGCTTTCCATCTCATTGTGTGTTTTTCACTCTGACAGTCATTTTCAGGTTCTCCAGTGAGCATCACAAAATTGCCCTACTAGCCCCTCAGAAGAACAAGACACGCATCAACAGCTTTCTATGGTGGGTCAGATGATACTATAATTATGGGGATTGATGTTGACTCATAAAAGCGGGTTAAGAGTTGACGTGAGGAGTGAAATTCAGCTCCTGGCAACACAAGGTCATTAAAGAGCTGATTTCCCACGCTGTGAAGAGCGGCATTTCTTTGGCTAAAATCAACTCAGTTTATTGTAGTATTTTCTGAAATTATTCCTGAATTGTATAAATAACTATCATCTATCAACTTTGTATAGCTCACTTTGCATACATCATTTATAATTCTTATAAAACTGCTCAAGATAGTTATACTCCTTACAGATGGAGAAATGAACTCATAGATGTGAAACAACGTCACCACCTTCACAATTAGCAAGTGTTAAATGCCTGGTTTAAAGCCCAATTTCTTTTTCTCGTGGGCCATGCGTTTTTGATACACCACATGGAAAGTTCTACCGTGTTACTCACAAACATTATCTGATGTCCACAACACCAGTGTCCTGGTTTCCCTGTGTAGGCGTGGACGAAAGGAAGCATGGGCAGTCATTAGACACCAACATCAGCCATGTCACCGAACGTATCAAACTTTTCTTAATAAAAGTTTACAAAATGTATAAAATAGTATTAGAATATTCATGCTCTATGACCCAAAACACCACATATTGCAACCAATCTAAGAAAATGATCAAAATAAATATAGTTAATAATACTGAATTATACATTGGAAAGTTGCTGAGAGACTAGATCTTAAAAGTTCTCATCACAAGAAAAAAAGGTAACTATGTGTTGGGTGTCACTGACATTTACTGTGGTGATCATTTTGCAATATGTACATCTACCGAGTTGTTATGTTGTGTACGTGAGGTTAAGATAATGTTACATGTTAATTATATCTCAATAAAATAGATAAGTGCAAAAATTATCATATAAGCTTTTTTAACATACTCTTAATTTATAATTCCATATATTACAGAAAAACTTATGCAACCAACTATTAGTTAAGATAATTGTTCTCTTACATATTTGCATGATATGGTATTCCAAACATTAAGAAAGAGTTTTTATAATTAATATAAATGGTTATAGAAAAAATCTTACACAAAAAGAAACATAAGCTATAACTATTATGTAAGATGGTGAACATTTTATATATCTATCCATATATTTTTATCTATGTCTTCCTTTTCTCTTTCCTCCCTTCCTATCCATTCATCCATCCATCCACTTAACTATTGCAAATACTAATGTTGTGTGCAAATATTAATAAAAATAACAAAATAAATGAAACAAAAAATTAATTTTTTTAAATTAAATTCTTATTTATAATTTTATGTTTCTACTTTAAACATATACTGTATTTAACTTTAAAATAAAACCCACACTAGTTTAAAAATTAATAGCTTCTGCCTACAGCATTTCTTTCCATAGTTTAAGGATTTAGACTCAGGACCTAACTCAGATTTAGCCAAAGTTAAAAATGTTCTTATCCTGACTCAGACAAGAAGGTAAGACAAATTGGGCAGAAGATATGAAACCAAAGGAAATTTGAAAGGGAAAAATGATATAGGTGTTAATACTCACCTTTGGTTTGAGTATATTTCTTGTAGGAACAGAGGTTGAAAAATTCTTATTTTCAAATATTTATTCTCTAAATTAGGGATATATGTACAGTGTTAGCCCTATTAAACAGTGAATCTTGTGTACTTTAATTGTGCTAAGAATTGTTGTCATCATATAAGTAGTACTTCTATTGTAACATTTTATAAGCTTTATTTTCAATCTTTATTAACAAGAATTATCAGTTGTAGCTGTGATCTAAGATATGATGTACTTTATTTGCATATATAACATGGAGAATCTCTTAATACAGAGTGGGGCACAAGTAGGTTTACAGTTGTGAGTAGGTGAAACAGTTTATTTTCATAGTATTAATTATTGTATTATTTTCCATATGAACAACTATAAACCTATTTTTACTACACCCTATATAGTATACAATTTATAATGGTATTTTAATTCTTTCTAAAAAGACTCTCACTCAAGGATATGTTTATTGATTTTATAGAGAGAGGAGGGGAGAGAGAAGGGTAAAGAGAGAAACATCTATGTGAGAGAGAAACATTGATCAGTTGCCTCCCGTACATGCCCTGGTGGGGCATTGTCCCTACCATCTAGGGGTGTGCCCTGACCAGGAATTGAACCCACAGCCTTTTGGTGTATGGGACAATGTTCCAAACCACTGAGCAATCCAGCCAGGGCTGGCATTTTAATTCTTAACAAAGCTGTTAAAAAAAGGAGGGGGAAAATCCTAAACTCCTTGATAAACACCTCTTCATATTTTAAGTAAATAAAATTATTTCCATGACTTCAAAAAATGCACTTCATGCTTAATTCCAAACGATGATAAATTGTGAATAATATTTTAATAAAGTATCAGAACTGTCTCAAAGAAAGGAATCTATTTATATGCCCACTAGAGCCAGCTCATAACCACCTCATAAGAGCCAATTGTCACATTTTCAGGAATTTTGTAATCTGGTTGATAAATACAGCCATTGTCAAATATTAAATTTTATAAACATACAGTTAAATAAATTAGATTAAAAACAAAAACAGTAAGTACTCAAAACTCAATAGTTGCTAAACTATTTTACTATATTTTACTATTTTCTATGCTCTTAAAATATTTACATCTGTTGTATCTATATTCTTTTTTAAAGATTTTTATTTATTTATTTTTAGAGAGAAGGCAAGGGAGGGAGAAAGAGAGGGAGAGAAGTATCAATGTGTGGTTGCCTCTTGCATTCCCCCTACTTGGTGACCTGCCCCACAACCCAGGCACGAGCCCTGACTGGGAATTAAATTCTGGTTTGCAGGCATACGCTTAATCCACTGAGCTACACAAGCCAGGGCTGCATTCTTAAAACACTATGCAATGGTGCACTACTGCAAATCTCTTTCTAACTCCACCTGTGCAGATGCCAAATTGGCAAATTAAAATGTATAATGGTGGGAGTATTTTTACCATGGAAAGAAATGATCAGATTCTAAAACAAACAAACAAAAAAACCCCCACAAAAATAAACATTTCCATTCCCACCCACTTTCCCTGGAAATCTGGTTGGTAAATACTTATCAGCAACCAGCCTTGACTGGTGTGGCTCAGTGGACTGAGCACTGGACTGCAAACCAAAAAGTCATCTGTTTGATTCCCAGTCAGGGCACATGCCTGGGTTGTGGGCTAGGTACCCCAATTAGGGGCACTTGAGAGACAAACACATATTGATGTTTCTCTCCCTCCTCTCCCCTCTCTAAAAATAAATAAAATCTTTAAAAATATTTATCAGCCCTGGCTGGCGTAGCTCAGTGGATTGAGCGCGGGCCTGCGAACCAAACGATCGCGGTTCGATTCCCAGTCAGGGCACATGCCTGGGTTGCAGACCAGTTCCCAGCAGGGGACACACGAGAGGCAACCACACATTGATATTTCTCCCCCTCTCTCCTTCCCTTCCCCTCTAAAGATAAATAAATAAAATCTTAAAAAAAAATATTTATCAGAAACCACAGAACATATTATTTAATCATTTCTTCATGACCCCCTCCTTTTTCCCCCAGACACAACCAGATATAATATTTATCTGGATATTATCTATTTTTCTGCATCATGCCTCATAGAAAGATACAATAAAATCAATCACCATCAATTCTATATTTAGTCATCACTTGATCGTATGCTAGGTGCCATCTAATGACGTTGGTGCTATAGAGGATATAAATAGAATATAGTATTTGCCTTTATGTTGAGGGGTGGAGAATGGAGAAATATATATTTGAGTATGCATTGCTTTGATATTAAAAATAATGCATACCTACATAACATTGGCTAATATTTAAAGTGTCTTCATAATCTGTCTCCTTTATTTGATTCTTACGAACGATCTTGGAAAATAAGTAAGCATTGCATCATTTATCTACTAAAAAATTCAAACCATGCCCAAAGCCATAGAATAAAAACAGTGCAGAAATAAAACAAAGTGCAATATCCGACTCTGCTAACTCTGCACCCTGTGACATTTGTGCTCTCCTCTGCTATTAACATTTGTGTTTGTTTTTTAAAAGGGGGGGTTAAATTTTATCTAGCAAAGTCAGTGAAACTGCATCTAGTTACACAAATTTTTAAGGAAAACCTGAAAGGCCTATTATGGAAACCTTAAAATTATTGTTCTATTTTTTAAGTATAATCACCCAGTGACTCTCACTCTAGATTCTCATCCAATTCTCAAAGCAATATAACATCACACTTGAGATGGCAGCCAAGACAGAAGGACAGAAGATGTACAGGCTTCTACTCCTGAGTCTGTGCTTCAGGTGCCTGCAACATTGATGGGCACAAGGAGTCTCCAGTTCAGAATGAAAGGCTATAAAGTGAAAAGCATTCTCTCAAAAGAGAGGACTGCTAAGAGAAATAAGATTCATCTAATGGGGGTAGAGGATAAGACATGCTCCAAGTGTATGATGAGAACTGAAAAATAATGCTTAAAAAGCCAAAAACTCAGTCAGATTGATGATTTGAAATTGGAGAGGGAGAATAAGTCACTTGCAAAAAATTGAATCAATCCATGTGTTTTTGTTTTCTTTTTAAGAATGTTCAGTAAATTTCTGGAGGAAAAGGTGTATTGAAAAGTTCAAAAGGGACAGTTATCACATTGATCCCAGACTAAATCTATCCAAATATACCCCAAATAATTTGCCATGAATTTATTAATGCCCACTATGTGGTCAATGCAGAAATAGAAAATGCATGAGAAAGAAAAGAGTTGCTGTTGTTCTTGTCATTTTTAATCTTTGTCTCTTTACTTAAAACACTGACTACTATATATGCCCTGGAGACAATTGGACACATGGAAAATACATGGTCATGCAGGCTGTATCTTGAAATCAAAGGATTCTTCCAGTTTTAAAAAAAAAGAGTGATTGATGTCCCAAGTCTGTCAGTAAGAAAGATGAGGTTTCTTGATGGACTCTCCAACAGTCTCCTGCCATTAGGCAGAAACACTTGATAAACAATTGCACACCTATGCTATACACCCGAAATTAATGCAAAATAATATTGGCCGTAAACTGTAATTGAAAACATTTTTAAAAATAAAAATATATATTAGAAAGGAAACAGGTATTACACTTGACTGGGCAGAAGGTGATGCCGTGTAAATAGGAATATGAATAATCTAAATAGTTGATGTTTGTAGAGTATTCATGTTTACTTTGCTTTATGTAGGTCTCTCTTTTATCCTCATAACATCATTCTCTTTCTTTTTAGGTTTGAAATTTTATCTCATGTCCTAGAGAGACCATGGACCTCACTGACCATTATTCCAGGAATAAGCCAATATTAAGGTGTTTATTATGTAGAATGTCTCAGGGGTGTGGCAGCAAAATAAAAATGTGGCAGAAATGTTTGATAATTATATAGATAGATAGACAGCAAGCCTCAGCATAGTGGTAAAACATAGACTTTGGAGCCTATTTTAAACCTCATTTAAACCTGTTTCCTTATCTTTAAAAAAGGGCTAATAAGTGTACCTATTCAGATATTTTATAAGATATTACTGTGTTAATATTTACAAAAAGCCTTAAATTGTGCCAGAACATAGTACCACATATAGTAGGTACTGATGAATATTTATTTTATATATAATATATATATATATATATTTGTGTAATATGCAGCAGCCATTTCAAATAAAATGTGGATATGATTAATCAATATTTTTATTTTGAAATTAATAGAGAAATAATAATTTAAATGAGATCCATCAAAACTTTTCAGACAAGGTCACTGTATTATTTCTGTGCAATAAAAAAATCACCTAAAAGCTAAGTAATTTAAAACAGCAATAATCATTTTTTTATCTCTCATAGTTTCTACAGGTTATAAATTTGAAAACAACTTTGTTGGGTAGTTCTGTCTCAGGATCCCTCATTAGGCTACAGTAAGAGGTTTCAGGCTGCAAGCATCGGAGAGCTTGACTGGGGCAGGGGAGCAGAGTTTCAAGGTGGCTCACACAAGGCTGGCGAATGAGTATAGGTGTCAGTGGATTTCAATTCCCCTCCATTTAGGCTTCTCTCTGGTGCTAGCTGAGGAGCCTTAGTCCATAAGCCAGCTTTCCCCAGACATAACAATGTCTGTCCAGAAAGTTGGTCATGTACTATGAAAAGTAGAGACATTTATTGAAGAAGATACAAAATACAAGAAACATTATACATCAGACAATGATGCCTCAGTCCCCTTCAAAGTAGGCACCTTGGGGCCTCACAGAGTTCTGTCGACCACCATCAGCTGCCCTGTCATATTTTCATGAATATTATGGACTGTCTGAAATCTCTTCCCTTTTGAACTGATATTAGTTTTGGAAAAAGCAAGAAGTTGTAGGGTGCCAAATCTGGGCTGTAGTGGGGCAGAGTCACCTGGGTGATTAGATCTTTTTAGAAAAGATTCCACACAAGATGTGATTCATGAGCAGATGTGTGTTGTGATGATGCTGCCAATCACCAGTTGCCCATAGCTGTGGCCTTCTGAATCATCTGAATAGTTTCTGCAGAGGAATGTTCAAGCTTAACATAAAATCTGATTCAGATTTGCTGCTATACTCACTCAGTCATTTTGAATGTGACAGCCACACAGTGCACATGCTCACTCAATGGTGTCTACTGCCTCCACTGACTAATGCAGTGAAGTTGTCATTGTTCACATGTGTGCATTCCAGTCCACTCTCCTTGGCTGCCAGGTTGCACCAATGTCACACAAACTGTTCTTGGCATATTAATAATGGACTTTTTCTAGATAGGCCAAACACCCCAAAGAAAAGCTGCAAAGATTTTTAAGATTTAATGTCAGAAGTTATACTGTCACTTTAGTCATATACTATTACTCATGTGGGTCAACACTGAGGCAATGTGGGAGGGGACTATACAAGACTATGAACGTCAGGAAGCACGGGTCATTGGGGCTGTTTTCTTGGATGACTATAGCAATCAAATTATCATCTTTTGTTCTGAAGGGATGACATGGACATCTGGTCTACCCATCTGCTCTATTTATACTGTAGGACAATATGTTCACTTCAACAAGATTCTACTGAGAACCTATACTGTGTCAAGTAAAATGCTACATGTCTGGTTACACAAATCAAAGATAACAAAGCACTACATGCAGTACATAGAGGTTAAATCCTTTTATAATATCCAGGAGAACTGGTGATACAAAATATTAATTGATAGTGACAATGAAAAGAGGAGATATCTTACTTGTTCTCTCATGTCTTTTGTTAGTTTATGTTAGTCCTATAGGTTTTTACGGAGTCTAAATGAACTTATAAAGTTGAGTCCCTGGTCATAAACAAAGAACCATTCTTTGTAATGATGATCCCACTAGGTCAGAGATGCTTTCTGAGGCTTGGGCTACAAAGACAGAGAAGAACTAATATGTTCATAATTAACCTAGGGAGAGTCATGACCATGACTGAGTTCATGGGGATGACATTTGCACAAAGCGAAGGAAAGGTCACTTATATTTTTGAAGGGTGTTAAATGGAAGAGAAAAAAAACACAAGTCACAGGAAGGGTTTCTGATTAATAAGGATAATTTTAAGATGAGTTGATTGCCTATAGTTTAAGTGCTTGTCTTATTTTGGGAAAACCTATCGACTATTTGCAGTTGGTTGTTATTAATTTCAATTTTCTCAAATTTGAGTACATTGATTCTTAGTTTTTTGGTTGCTTACATAGACCACTAAGGAATTAGAGACACCTCAGTCTGGCCTCATTGTTTAATGAGCAATAAATAGGAATATTAAAAATGGCTGTATGTTCCTTACTGCAAAACCACACTGAAACAATGAGGTATGAGCCTGCCTTATGAGAACGTAGCTGCTGTGCCTCTTTTGGGAATCATTCCAATTCTCCAGTGCACTCAATGACAGACGTGTTAGTGAAACAAAAAGCCTCAGAAAATTTAAGTAGCATGTTTCATTTACAATAAATATTGGACTTTCTACCAAACATCTCTTTGAAAATCTAGTAAATGAAACAAACCAAAAATTCTCCAAATTCCTGACACCATACTTACAAGGTAGTTCCTTGTAATTTCAGAAAAGGAAGGGAGGGTAGAGCCAATTATATAGCAGTTTGGCTACTAAATAGATTTGAACTACAATCATCTTGCCAAAAATATCATTAACACATTTCAAATAAGAAGATAACTAATATCACTTCATAATTATTTTTAATTAGCTTTTTCTTCTCAAAATTCTAATGAAATCATTTTGCATTTACATATCTTTAATGATGTTTCAATCATTTGTTATGAATGCAGATAATTTGCAACTTTTATTCAGAATACTCAGATGTACACTGTTTATGAATTCTGATGTTTATTAGATAATTGACTAATTAAATTGTGTTTAGAGCTGCATTAGTTAAGCATGCCCCATAGACTTTATTTTTAGTTCACTTCAATTCTAAAAGTCATCCGTATTCCCTACTGGAAATCCTGAATAAAGAGCTTTCTTGTCCTCTACGAGCTGTAAATTCACACAAAGTTTATAAATGCATTTATCCCATTTTGCCAAAATTTTGTAGATAAATACTAACAGTGTTAAAATGTCATAAGATATTTCAAGTCATCTGGCTGTTATCAATTACTAATTTGTGGAATTACAGTGGTCTGAGGGCAATTAAATGCTGTTTTCTCCCAGGCCATTTCTCCAGATGACTCTGGGTTATCATTTAGAAATTCCTATCTTTAGTTTTCTAAATGCACACAACTTTATAACAATCCCTGTGCTTATGCAAGATATTTAGAAAGGTAAAAACTTCTCTTTGGAGAAATAATCAAGTATGAAAATGCTCTGGTTTCTTTGTTTCTGTTTCTATGCTATATAGCACTCCATATTTTTGCATGTGTAATGGGAATTTGTCAAGCTTGAATAACTAATTCCACGTTTAAACAGACTTAATTATCCAATACACAGTTGATTTTCTAAACTGTCCACCCTGAGTTTGCTGAATAAATGTTACAAATGAATTATACATGGGTTTATTAAAATATTAAAATGTAAATGTAAAGTCTTGTATATATTTAGAGAAGAAAAAAGTAAAACTGGAAACAATAATAGAACAGGTTTTCTCCTGCATTTTTGCCTATTTAGATGAATGAAATCAAGGGACATCTCCAATAAAGACTTAACATTTTTTTCCTTGCAGACAAGTTGAAAAAGCTTTTTGCATAGAGAAGACATGGAGTGTTCTTTGATGACTGCAAGTAACTTCAGGATCTCACCAGAGGCTTAACTGGGGCTTTGATTCCTCCTAAGATTAGACAGTTAAATTTTCAAACAGTATTAGAATTTTAAATCATATGAATTCTCTTTTTAATAAACACCATTTTGCCACCAAATACATCAAGCTATATTAATTCCAGACGTCATATCTCTTTAGTCATACAATATTTCAGTATTTATATTTCCAGGAAGATATTAGGAAGTATTTGTGGAAGGACTTGAAGTGGAATGAAACCATGGAAAAAGCAGGTATGTTTCTATTTCAGATCATTTTTTATGCTAACATTTGAAAAATACCTCTATGATAAACCATGGAATGTGGATATTCCTAGAGAATGCAAACGAATTTCGCAACAAGTTTATAGATTTTTTCTTTGTCTTCTTATTTTTAACTTTAATGATATTATTTCAGCTACTTATCACTACTGGATCTGGACATCTTATAATTTGTTGAAAATGTTCGATACTTTTAGAATGCTTCCCAGAAAGAAAGTAGAGTTGATTTTGTCCATTTATATTAATTTACTTATATCAACTTTTTATTCCAAATTAGAATTCTTTTTCTGACTCTAGGAATTTATAAGTGATATATTATTAAAATTTCCCTTTATATAGAACTTTATGAAACTATTGTTTATTTTCAAATACTTTATTTATATTGAAACCTTATTGATGTCTCCACTGAAGCTTATTTAGTAAGTTAATGAAATGAAATTCTACATTAATGATAAATCTATATTTTTCTTTCTCTTTTTGATAATTGGTAAAAATATTTAATGTTTATTACTTATTTTGTATTAGCCCTTCATAAAATATAAAAGTAAACTAGACATACCACCTAACTTACATAAGTTTACAGTCTAAAATGTAAAGGCAAATATAATAATTATCACGTAAAAAAGAAAATGCTTAGACCTTAAAAGTTAATGGAAAACCATGAGACATAAATATTGCTTTCACTTGAGATTAGGTAAAAAAGCATTCTCTTTTAGAATAAGTAGCTTTTATGATTGAATGTCCTAGAAGTATATGGTTTTGACAAGCAATGTAAGAGGAAAGAGGGCGTTTCAGGCAGACCGAAGATAAATCATGAGACAGGAAGTCACAAAGTAATAGACAAAACAATTACTTTGGTCTAGTTGGATATTGTTAGGCCGAAATTGATAGTGTCTTCTGCAAAAGGCTCGCCAGTTCAAATCCAAACTAAAATCAACCTTTCCCGTTTTTGTGAACTGATTATGAACTACTATCTACTAAACCCTTTAAGAAAGATGTCAAGATATTCTAAGTATGAATATACACATATATTATAAATATATATTCATAAATACATGCCTTCAAATACATATAAATATTTGTATACATATGAACACAAAATTTATTTATCACATATAAAGTTTACAGTAAATTTTTCATGGCTCGGCAAAAGCAACAAAGGCAAATAACTCCTAAGTGCATGCAAATGACCTCTCCAGTACTGAAGCACCATAGCAACTCCTTTGAGACAGGTTGAGAGGAAACACACTGGCTTTCTTCCCTTTATAAAAATAGCATAACTCTTTAGGAAAAGTTTATTTCTGCCATATATAACTCTTGGTGCTCATTTATATATTTATTCCACACATTTTTGCTTAAGTGTCTACAACATACATTGTGCCACGGTAAAAGCAGGAGTAATTTTTTGAAAAACTGAATTCAATGTCTATTCTTTTAAAACAGTTCACAAAACATCTGGGAGAGAGAAAGACAGGGAAAAATACAGATGAAAGAACTAACTTGTATGAGTGGTATCCTGAGCACCTAAGAGAATTTAATTCAAGAAGCCAGTCAATCTGCCCTGGGGAGTAAGAAACTGAAATCATGAATAAAAGGCTCTGCAGACACTAGTAGTAACAGTAATTATTATATGAACTTGTACTTCAGTAAAACATCTACCAGACCCTATCCAGCATGAATTGTCTTTAAATTATCTTTATCATCTTAATTTTAAAAAATGTTCTAAAGATATTTCCCCCTTATACTTCTTTTTTCTTTCATCCTAAATTTCATATACCACCAGACAGAATACCCCAACACATTTAACTTTCCTAAAGAGATCAGCCACTGAATTAACCTGACAAAAACAGAATAGATATTTTTTTTATTTATTGAGGCTATATGAAAGCATCTCTAAATTATCCCTCTCCTTCTAGCCACCATGTACACACCATGTTGCTTTGAGAAAATTAAGTGTAACCCTCTTTCTTAATCCGAAAATTCTATTTATAATCTAATGATTCAGTTATAATTGGGCCTCCATATATGGCTCAGGACTACTGGAGAGTTCCAGGGTTCTAACTGTAACTGTACATTGCTATGCCACAAACAAGCAGGTTGATATGTTCCTGGTGGAATTCTTGGTAAAGCACTTTTCTCTTTTTTTTTTTCCTTTGGATGGGATATGGGAACTAAAGACTATCCTGTAAAAAAAATTTTTTCCCCAGGAAAAAGATGATCTGATAGCTCTTTGATATTCTTAGTAAGAAAGATAATCATACATTTTTGATAACTGGTCAACATTCTAGGATTCTCTTCCTGCTGCCAATAGTATCTACAGTACTATAATTTACTAGTGACCAATGAAATGATGGGTACTGTAGTGGACAACTCTTAAGTATCAATAACCTACATTGTACAGACAAAGAAACAGATCCACAGGCCTTAGATGACTCATCTAAATTAGCAGGTGACAGAGCCAAAGGAGGAGACTCAGCACGAAGCCGAGATTTTCATACTGAGCTCAGTCAATTGGAGACTCATGGTGAACTTACAGGACACACATCTTTGGTTGCTGTCCTGCCCTTCCACAGTAGGTTATGCCAAAAATCCATTTAACCAAAATTGAAGAGCCTTGGATTTACAGTTCAAACATATGGCCTATTCTGATCTGTAAACTCTTTGGGATGGGATTGGCTTTTGGGGGACATATGCTTTGTAACTGCTATGTAGTCCATGTTAGGAAATAAAGTGAAAACTGAGGGCTTCTCAGCTGCTTTGAAAAATATTCTCTGTATGGGAGCTTTATCCAACGTGTCTATTCTTGTGTAGGAAACACTCCAGTTATTCACATCCACATGTGGGATGACAGAAAGGCATTCCACTCAGAGAGAACAGCAGGTAAAAAGCCTGGATGCGTGAAAAGCCTTGGCTGCAGATGACAAAAGAAATAGTTTTCTGTATTGAAACATGAGGGACTGGTAGAGATCTAGCTAGAAAGGAAGTAGGGCCCATTTTGAAGGGGCTTTTCTGTGTGTGTAATGGGGGTCATCTTAAACCTGTGATTAATGTGTGTTTGTAGATTTTCAGAGATGAGCCCTATGAGTTCTTAAGAGTTGCATGCCACATTCTTTTTATGTAGATAATTTTAGAGGGAGAGTGAATTGGAGAGGTGAACTATTTATGCAGGGATTAGGGAGATGGAAACAAAAGCAGAGTCTGGGTACCTTACGGATAGATCTGTATAATCTGCACTTCCAACAACGGCCTTACAATTGGCCAGTTCTGAAAAAGAACTTACAGCGTATTTGTTGTCCATGGGAAAAGTAAGCCATTAGAAAACTGTGTGAGCAACCTTTCTTTTTTATTTCCGAGGAGGTCCTTTTATTCTCTTTTCTGAATGTGGCTGAACAGCCAGCATTAAACTTAGGACATTACAACATTGCATTTATATAATGTTAGGACATTACAACATTGCATGTATATAATGAACTCATCCAGGATACTGAACTGAAAAAATGGAGTCTTCATCTGTTTAATCATATGTTCCTAATAAGTTAATTGGTAGGAAATCTTTTATTCTAGAAGGTAAATCCATATTATTCTGGAGATATAATTGTCTCATCTTCTCAAAGAATTTCATTCAATACATGTTTTCTTGGCCACATAATAGCAAATCTGATTATAGAAAATTTTAAGATGTAAACCATGACATTGGAACATAATTGCTAAAATCAATTTCTTGAATAATGTCACAAGGGAATAAAGGTATATCAAAGAAGAAAAGAAGGAGAAACTTAATTCAACACTAAAACCAGCTATGATTTTTTTAAAGAAACAAAGCTTATAGATGGGTAGTCAGTGTTCAATTAAAACACAATGGAACAGTACATAACTCCCTGTAACAATACTGTTTTCATGGCAAGCATTTCCCTTATATAGAGTTAATTTTACATCTTAGGTAAACTCTAACTCAAAAATTCAGTTCTATACCCACAATCTGCCATATTGCAGTTTCCCATTCGACAACATAATTTATGGAAACCAGAGCACATGGAATAAAAATAGCGACTCTGGCATTAAAGTTGTTTGTTTTGAGAATGATGCTTCCTCAGGTCCATCTTTCACTATTCTTCCTTTAATCTATGCTCCAGCCATAACGAACGATTTGCAAGACCAAACACACTCAGATATGGCTTCCTACCTTTGCACAAGTGTTCCATTTTTGCCTCACAGGAAAAGTTAGTTCAATAAATGAGTGTATAATTAAGTAACTGGCAAATAGAAATGAATAAATGAATGTGTGAACATTAACCTAGTAAACTTCATCTCACACTTTAGTGCTAACTACTGACAAAAATCTCTAAATGTTCTCTATCACCAGTCTACCCAAGAGAAAACATAAAAGGCCCTGAACTGTATTTCAGTTAAATTTCACCTGAATAGATTTAACTTTTTATCCCTGATCAGCGATGCTCAAAAGATGAACAATCACAGGGATCGAATGAGTAAAAATGTTAATACTTTACATCTGTGGTTATACAGTTATATATTCTAATTCAATTGGTCTGAGACAGAGTCAAGAATTCTGACAGAAAAACAAGACTTAAAAGTAAATCCTACGCAGATGATCAAGGGACTATAGTTCAACAAAGACTCTTCTATATCATTCTAATCCCCCCTTTTTTCCCATTAACTGTCATGCCTAAGGTTATCCCACCCTAAAAACCTTATGAACATGACCTGCATTCTCTTGTACAAATCAACAATTTTACACAAGGTAACTCAGTGCAAAACTATGGAGCCAGAAATAAAGTGATTGCCTCTATAGAAATGACATTGGATCATCAACATAGATAAAGTAGTAACTATTCAAGAGCCTGTCTTTAAGTCTATCCCTTAATATGCCAACTCTTCACAGGTATATTTTGAAAGATCATGTCATGTGCCAGCCTAAACTGCATAAACCCTATATTGACTTCCTTTCTCTTCTCTATCGACAACTTTATAACAAAGAAAGAAGTATGCGTGATGGGATATGTCATGTCCTCCTCAGTAATGGATGTTTTAGCTATTGCTCTTTTTCTGATATAAGTATAAAGTAACCTTAAAAATATTTCTAGAATTTGTCTAAGGACAATCTCAAAGGAAATTTTCTTACCCTCTTTCGAAATATGTATGTGCCATCTAATTTTAATCCTCCCAACAATAAACCCTTAGAAAAGCACTGATATTGCCATTCTTTAAATAATAACCCAGGGGCTCAGAATGATTAAAGAATTTAAGCAAATTGAAAGAAGCAGTAAAACTGTGACCGGGGGCAGACTGATTCTGGAGCTTGTGTCCATTTTTTCCATCTGATCCTATTACATTGGACCCCTGGGAAACTGAAGATGTCATCGTAACAGACCTATGTCTAAAGACAGGAGATCCTGAAAGTCCAGTTAGTTGTAGTAGTCATAAGTAGCTCAAAAGAGTGATGAACCTGAGGAGCATTGCTAATGAATCTGAGAAGTGCAGCTTTGAATAATTCCAGACACTATACCTGTGGCTGTGGCTGATCAAGGCCAAAGTTTGTATGTGTCCAGTGAAAACGATACATCAGTAACCACTTGGCATGCACCAGGCCTTGAGCTTACCAACAATGATCTCCATCGTAGGCTCACAGATGTTAATAAGACATTGAACATGTCTTCAAAGTTTTTAGCCTACTAAAGAAGACAGATGAGTAAACAAGATAGATTCTCGAGGGTGCAAAAATGGATATCTCAGAAGGAGCTTTAGAGAGTTCAGAGATTGATGCCGACCAGGGAGGTCAAGATAATTCCATGGAGGTGCTAGTATATAAACAACACTTAGGATGGTAAAACATTCTACTGTATTCATGTCTCCATCCTGTGAAGCTGTGGGGCTTCTGTCCAGCAAATTCCCTCAGCAGGATTAAGCCAGGATTCAATTTCATTTTAATTGCATTAAATCCCAGAAGACTAGGGAAATTGCAAATGCATTCTCTAAGGTGAAAAACTACCAGTATCAGCTTCATGCTTAACTGAAGCAGATACAAAAATCCACTAATTAGCACAAGCAAAAGAATAATTTAAAATTTTATTTAATTGAAAGCTCATAATTTATAACACGCTTACTTAATTAGATTATTTTTATATTAATATCTCTTTTACATGCTTATAAATGCCATCAAGTTAGCTCACCATATCTAGGGATTTAGTAAAGTTTTGTTAAGTCATTTTTGTATAGATAATCATTGTTCTATGTAATCAGGAAATGGGTTCTACAGATTTTTACCTTAACATCCATTATAAAAATAGAGAAGGAATAGCTTAATGGAGAGTATTATAAGTAGGTAGATGACTGCAATTTTTTGACCCTTATTTTTTCCCAAAACTTTCTACAGCCAACTTTCAACTCTGGTAATGGAATCAGAAATTATCTGAAATCTTAACTCTAGTAGTGAAATTGAAAATTATTTTAACTGTATTATAACATATGAAAATGTTTCCTAACAGAGGAACCTGCTTGTTGTCCATAAATACTAAAATATATTTATATTTTTATATCTCACATATATATGTGTGTTATATATGTGAGATATATATATATATATATATATATATATATATATATATATATATATATATATACACACACAGCCCTTAGTATTTGGGGGGATTAGTTCCAGGACCCCTGCACATACCAAAATCTATAGACACTCAAGTTCCTTATAGAAAATGGTATATTATTTGCGTATCACATACACATCCTCCCATATACTTTAAATCATTTCTAGATTACTTATAATACCTAATACAATATAAATGCCATGTAAAATTTTGTTATTCTGTATTGTTTAGGGACCAACCTCCTTTTTTATAAATAACTTTGATCCAGAGGTGTCTGAATTTGTAGATGGGGAACATGCAGATACAGAGGCTGATATATGTGTATATAATGATATTTGATATATATGTGTGTGTATGTGTATATATAAACATCAAGTAATATTATTGCATCTGGAAAACATTTTAAAAACCTACACACATTGTATTTTCTAGATCAGTTTTTTTAGATCTGATTATTTTATCAGAGTCAATTTTGTATAGTGGAAAAAAAATAACGACTGTATTTCAGAAGACCTCACATCTAATCTAGCTCTAACAATAGCTACTGTGTAACTTTTGAAAAACCTCTCTAACTAGCTAATTACAATAGAAATTATATTTTAAGGAATTTATGAATGAAGAAACTAAGGTTTATAGTCTCTTTACTAATATTTCACAAGTGGAAAACGAACCCAAGCTCACAAAGGCAACTCCCTGAAACATTGCTGCCTCTAAAATGCATGCATTGAATCAGGTGCCCTTGAAAATTCTTTGAAGAGTGTCAATTACATAATACTCTAAAATAGCAAATACAATAATAAATAAGCGAAAAAATTTTGTCATCCCACCCATTTAAAATTTACTGATACATCATTCAACTCTTTTTAAACATTTCTAGTAAAGAAGCAAAATTATGCCCACTGATTACATAAATAAAACACTATCTCATTCTTAACTGTTATATTCATTTTTCTTCCTCTGTTTCTCAACACAGTACCAAAAATCCTAGGCATTTAAGGATTTTTCTTTTTTTTCTTCCTTGCAGACTGACTATGATGGAAAATATATAATGGAAAACTTTTTACTGTCAAGAACTGGTCCAATGTTTTCAGAAGCTCAGCTGGTAACAATAGACATCTTTATGTCAAAATTACTTTTATTGGGACATTTCCTCTTTCTTCTTTGATCCAAAAGCACGTTTTAATGGCAGCACCTTGCCTACATTAAGCATAAACTTCAGGAAATACAACTGAATAGCATAATGTGCTTCATGCCAAAGTTCACACTTTCTTAATCCTTAGAAATATCACCTTTTCTTGCTGGTTTCAAAAAGTGTCTCTTTACCAGGAATATAACAAAGCTTCAAAGGTTTTGGAGTCAGCCTTCAGGCTCCTGTGATGGAAGGGTAGGTATCTTCTCACTCAAAATAGTGCCCAAAATAGAACAGAAATAGTGGGATGATCCTGACTAGAAGCTCAGTGAAACAGCTTATAGGGAGTAAGTCCCCAGCTATGAATTAAAGATAAAGTTATTTAATATAGATATGTCATTATAGTCCAAAGATAATTTTTAGAATTATAAACAATTTTAGAGATACTTAAGGTAAAAGCTTCCTTTTTAATCAAGGAAACAGGAGTCCAGAGAGTTTGATTCACTTAATATATTACATCAAGTTCTGGGAAAAGCAGAGACTGGAACTCAGGAGTTCAGACTCTCACTACAGTATAATTTAATGTATGTTTTCCATAATGAGCCATTCAATAAATAAAAATGGCATTATGCCAACCTACCAGAGATTGCTATTCTATTGATATTAAACATATTGTTTTGTTTTTGTTTTTAGA